>VNKC01003809.1:0-204868 GCA_008042775.1 Drosophila pectinifera | reverse complement strand
GGCATTTGGCTGTCATTCCATTTTTGGCCAAATTATGCTCTTCAGAAGACATCAAATGCCGATTTTTGGGTCCTTAAATCGGCATTTTTATTTCCTAATTTTTGGTCAAATCATTTTTAAGGCAATATTTTATTATTAAATAATTAAGATTTTAGCGGCGATTCCGAATATAAACGGCATTTGGCTGTCATTCTATTTTTGGCCAAATTATGCTCTTCAGAAGACATCAAATGCGGATTTTTGGGTCCTTAAATCGGCATTTTTATATCCAAAATTTTGATCAAACCATTTTTAAGGCAATATTTTATTATTAAATAATTAAGATTTTAGCGGCGATTCCGAATATGAACGGCATTTGGCTGTCATTCCATTTTTGGCCAAATTATGCTCTTCAGAAGACATCAAATGCCGATTTTTGGGTCCTTAAATCGGCATTTTTATTTCCTAATTTTTGGTCAAATCATTTTTAAGGCAATATTTTATTATTAAATAATTTAGATTTTAGCGGCGATTCCGAATATGAACGACATTTGGCTGTCATTCCATTTTTGGCCAAATTATGCTCTTCAGAAGACATCAAATGCGGATATTTGGGTCCTAAAAAAAATAAAAATAACCATAACTTGGCCAAAACAGCCTTAATTTCAAATCGGAAAGCGTTTCTTTGTTAGATTTTATTTGGTTAATAAATCTGCATACCGACTTTAAGAATAAACAGAAATAAAATTTTATTCAATTTTTGAAAATTTACATTACATTAAATTTTTTTGAAAAATGGACCAAAATTTTTTTACTTTAATATTTCAATATTTTATTATTAAATAATTAAGATTTTAGCGGCGATTCGGAATATGAACGGCATTTGGATGTCATTCCATTTTTGGCCAAATTATACTCTTCAGAAGACATAAATTATGTAGATTTTTGGGTACTTAAATCGGCATTTTTATATCCTAATTTTTTGTCAAATCATTTTTAATTCAATATTTTATTAATAAATAATTAAGGATTTAACGGCGATTCGGAATATGAACGGCACTCAATATGCATATTAATTAACCAAATAAAAGCTAACATGAAATGCTTTCCGAATTAAAATTAAGGCAGTTTTGGCTGAGTTATGGTTATTTTAAGTTTGACTTGTCCAAGTAATTAGGGTATTAATTTCCGACTCAAAAATGAGATTATTTGAGCGCTTTTTGAGAGCATAAATTGGCCAATTATTAAACGATAGCCAAATGCCAAATTTACATAAAATAAATTTTGTTTAATTTCTAAATTCAATATGCACATTAATTAACCAAATAAAAACTAACATGGAAATGCTTTCCGAATTAAAATTAAGGCTGTTTTGGCTTAATTATGGTTATTTTTAACTCGAATTAATGAATTGGAATTGGTTGACAGGCAACTAAACGTAGGGGTTATCAGTATTGTTCGCCTATTTATTCAATAATTGATGTAAAGTAAATCTTATAATGTAATTTCTTGTTGAATTGAGAAATGTGAAATATATCCAAAAAATAAATTAGAAATTTTCCTTACCGATGAAGTATTTAATTGAACCGATTATGTGAAACTTCTGCAAATAAAAATGCTTAAAGATATGTATGTATATGTTTTACAATTTATTGTTACCTTTACAGTTGTGTCTTTCCCTAGGTAAAGCGTTATCAGAGTAGCTATACTCGAATACCGCGTTATCAATTTCCAGGGATTTTCACAGATTTAGCTCCGAGTATAAATTCGCATCTCCCAATTTGGATTGAATCACTCTTTCGGTGTTTTCAGCATGAAAATAATATTCAGTTTCTTACTCCTCTTTGCTTTTTGGAGTTCCATTGCATTGGGGACGGTATGCTGCGATTATGACGGAAAAGTGTTCTTTCCCGACCCCGGCAAATCCTGTGAAGGCCGCCGCCAATTTCCCAGGCCTGCTTGCGAGGATCTGCTGTATGGCTGATGTATAATTGTCTATATTCAGCTTAAGAAAAAGAAAGTGCAATAAAAAGATTCCTACTCATGTAACTCATTTTCCTAAATTGCTCTATTTTACAAATGTATTCTGTGGAATAATAAATGCTCTGCTGATCTTAAAGCTATATTTTGATCTTGTCGAATTTAATTCCAATTTATAATGTGTAGGGGCTGATCAGGTAACTAATTTAACTATCTATATATGTTTGTATTATTTGAAAAGAAGTCCAATAATAATAACATAAAACAATCTATCTATTCCTCAAGGTTTTGGGTTAGTAACATCTTTGATTGATCTTTTATATAATAGTAGTGAAGTAAAAATATTTATGTTTGATGGTATTATAAGACCGATTATCGGCTGCCTCAAATCAATAATAAAAACTATATCAAAGTCAAATACATCTGCAACAAAGCAATTTCAAAAACCAATTTACTTTTATGAATTTCTATCTCCTTCAAAGTCATCTTTATGATGAAATCGAGCCTGGAATGCTCGGCAATTAATTTCTGCACGGGATTTCCGGCGGGTAAGAGGAATCTCGTGACCCGGGGGCATTCCGCGATTTGATCGGATAATGTCCGGACTTAATTGCACGGAACTTGACGAAAATTGCGGGTAATGAGGGGGACATATACTCGCAGGAAAGTAAATTGCCAGCAACCCTCGGGAACAACCCCAAGAGCTCCTGCTGATTTTTCAATGGGGTGTTTGGTTGGGGCCTGGTCCCTGCAATAACATTACATATGGCGTCGAGCTATTTTGCTTACGCTTCGATTGGCATACAGACTTCAATAAAGAACTCCCAGGAACTTCTAACCAATTCTGCGCTCACTAGTGAACCCGGAAGAGGACTTAAAAGCCCCAACCGCTGGAGATATGCTTCCTTTCTGGCTCAGGGTTCGTAAAGTTGCCGCCTTTGTCAAAACGAAAACATTTTTATTAAAATTAGAATGCCTACGTCGTGGCCTGGCTGGGTCTGTGGTTTTTATTATTATTTCTACTGCAAGTGGCAACCCTTGTGCCCTTTGTCTATGGATGAATTATGGGAGACTCCCCGGCTTCTCCCCAGTCCAACCATACGAGTATTCCATATTAATATGCAGCGCTGTCTAGCCGCAAAATTTTAATCCTTTTAAGTGAGACCCCAGTCCGTAGACCTATGACCAGAATCGTTTAATCTTTTTATTGAATTCGCCCTTCCGCTTTTTTGGCAATCGAAGGGATTTTCTGCGAGTCAAGTTCGCATCTGTTTGGCGGGCATATAAATCTAATTTTCAATGGGCGAGGCCACCCGTCTCCGCCTCCTCCGTGTATGCAAATCGTCATCGGTTTACTGTTGTCATAACAATTCCATTAACAAGGACTGCCTGTCTGTCTGGGCCGGGTCATATTTATGAGCTTAGGAAATTGAATTGAATTATATACAGAGAGCGACAAAAAAGGAGCCCTTTAGTGCACATCATGTCGATGGTATCAGTGGGATAAATAGATTGGATTGGCAAGGGTTTCCTTCCCTTTCTTGGTCCGCCAATTGAAGTTGTGTCAACCAATCAGCTACATAATGAAAATATATTTCGGGGAAATACCCCAAAAACCGCACAAATGCAATGTGTCTGGTCTGGTCGACGCCACACGCACCATCGAGCATAATAAATCCGATTCGCATCTGTGATCTAGTCGCCGAAATTCAGGGGGTTCACATATTAAATTAACACCCCCGTTGATTCCGTTTTAGTCCTTTCGCTTAGCTGCTGCGCGTTGGTTGCAATAATTCCAGGGACCGACGTTGGTTTTTCGACATTTAGTTTTTATTTTTCGCTGTAAATTTTCATTCGACATAAAATGAAAACGTGGAAACTTGAGTATAACTATTCATACTATTCAATTTCGTTTTAAATTACATAATATTAAACTAGATGCTTGCTTGCCATTTAAATTTCTCTTTTTTCGGCCTTAGTTAGTTCCCTCTTTCTTTAGTTGCTGTTTCATGTTATTATGTTGGTTGTTTGCTTCCCTCAATTGTCTAGTTTGGTGTTCTTTTATATTTTTTATACAAATCAAAAGGTAACAAAGCTGGAAAGGGAAGAGCAGGGGAGAAATGGGAGGGGGACGACAGAAATGCAAAGATAATACAGCAAAAGTACGTATATAGAGTTGACTAAACCGAACCGCGTAAACTATTCAATTAAATTAGAGACTTGCACTAGAGAAGCTTGGATAGCAACTAAATTTAAAGTGTGTGTTTGTGTTTATTTCTCCATTTTGTGTGTGTGGTTGCCTCGCCGCGTGTGGGGTGTGTGTGAGGGAGATGTTGTGGCTGCCTTGGCGTAGATTCAACATATTACGAAATGAATGCTTTTTTTTTGCGTGTGACTTCTGGTTGTTTGGTTTTAGTATTTGCCAGCAGAGTTCGTTGCTGTTCTGCTGCCGCTGGCATTTTGGAATTGGATTAAGTTTTTTTTATAGACTTTCGGTATTATTATATGTAGATTATTGGCCATCTGAGGAAGCCCGCATTACTCCTTGCGCGCTTGACGCTTGCGAGCTTTTGTGTTAGTTTCCTGGGGGGCAACACTTTTTTTGAAGCCGGATTGTAATTTTAAGAGCTATTTTCCACTTACCTCAGTCTGTGCGGGCTCTTCATGATTCTCCTCCGGCTTGGTCACCTCCACATTATCATCTAAATCAGACTTTTTGTTCTTCTTCTTGGGACTAGAGGACAGCGGCGTGCTCTCCTTGCTGGAATCACCTGCAGCCCGATCGCTGCCTTCCTCCCCCTCTTCGTCAGCCTCTGCCTCGGGCTCGTCGTCGTCGGGCTGCAACTCATCTGACTTCTTGGCCTCGGCGGCGGCCTTCTTGGCAGCCGAGTCCTACACAAGGCAAATAGGGATTAGAACCAACTCCAAAAGGTAAAGGTTAAGCTTGGACCAAGCAACAATTACCTGACTCTTTGCAGAGGCAAATCTAAAGTAAATGGTGATGGCAACCAATGCCACAATGGCCACCAGGCCAATGCCCCAGATCGAGGGATAGGCCTTGGCTAGCTCCACTACCTTATTCACGAATGAGTCCTACACGAAATGAGAAAAGCCAAAAAGATAGCAATAGCAATTACAAGTGCCAAGGTGCAAGGGGCCAAGATGAGTGTGTGGATGTGGTGTTCAAGTTTCTAGTTTACGAAGCGAAAGACAAGGCCTTGGGCCAACACCTCTTTGGCGCGTCGGTACAGATAGAAGACGTAGCAACTGGCCGGGATGAGCAGGTACAGGAAGTACAGGGCCCACCAGCCGGGCTTGTAGTTCATCCTGCGCATCAGGCGGTGCCAGAAGGTTTTCTTTTTTCAAATAGCAGCGGATACAGAACAGTCTCTCTCGGTTAGGTGTCTCTTTGTGGTTTTGTGGGGGAGAAAGACAGGTTAAGGTCTGGACATTAACTCACCGATTCGCGATCAATATAGCGACGCTTAATGTCAAAGCTATTGGCGGCAAAGTCACGGGCCACCTCCACATCATCCGTGATAATAAGATTGTCGAAGAGAATGTCACTGGACATGGACCACAGCTCCAAACCAACAGCGCTCTAAACAGGGATTAGAAAGAGGGATAAAGAATAAATAAATCGAAAGGAATATACGGACAGGACGAGAGTAAAATTCAACTTACAATTGGCGTCATTTGGAATGGCTTGAGATCCTCAAAGAAATCAGGATTGGCGATCTTCTTGGGCGCCCACTTGCCCTGGTAGTTGGGATTCTCGATCATCGGTGCACGCCACTTGCCCTTGTAGTTGGGATTGGGTATGAGCGGCGCCTTCCACTTGCCGCATCCGGCGGCCTTCTCGCACACCGGATTGTCCACCAGCGGAGCCTCCCATTCGCCATCGATTTCTGCATCCCAATCTTCCGGTTTGCTGGCCGTCGGATCGAAGATCATGTCCGGCTCCTCCTCAAGCCAACCATCGGGCATAACGGCATCGGCGTCGGGCAACTGGGGTGGGGCATCCTCATCCCAATCGTCGGGCTTGTGGGCCGTGGGATCTGGGATCTTCTCACGCTCATCCCACGCCTCCGGCTTCTTGTCATTGGGGTCATCGATCTCCGCTGGCGGATTCACAGCTGGTTTGAAGTCGGTCAGCAGCGAGCCCTCGTTGATGATCTTGTGATCCACGCGAATCTCGAAGCTGTTGTCGGGTCGCACCACGAGCTGATAGAGATGGGGCAGCTTGTCCTTGAAGGGCTCCTCCAAGCGGTTCCTGCAAAAGCGAATGACCGAAAGAAAGGCAATTAAACATGAGGGGAAAGCAATATAAATAGATGGCTTATCTATCCGCTGCTGCAGAGAATCAGCAGACATCATCGCAGGGGACAAAAGTCCACGTTGGTAACGAAAGGCTTGCTAGAAACACGTTGCCTGCTATTATCACACAGGTCCAAAAAGCAACTAATATTAGGTTTCGTTTGGACAAACATTATACAAATTATGAATCATAATATATTAGCTCAGCTTTCAGCTTCTGAGGAACAAAAGTTGTGCACAAATGCTGCCGAACAAAGAGATTTAAGAGTAGAGCAGTAGGTATTGCGAGTTCCATTGTTCCATACTTAAATTCCAAGTCAAAGGCCAACTCCAACCTTGTGGCGGAGATTACCCTTTTCGTGATATTTAAATTCTAACAATTTTAAACGCTTGATTAAACCCGCCGCATCCGCATTCGCATGCAGAGCTCGCTCAATCCCCTTTCTAATGCTAGACTCACTTGGGCTTGTTGCAGTGCTTCTCGGTAATGGTGCCATTAATTGGATTGACATGCCGGAATATGAAGTGCATTTTCACATCGTTGCCGCACTTGTCCGGCCCAAACATGATGGTGTAGGGTGTCTTGTCATTGAACTACGGAATAGACCAAAACAGAAGATTCGGGGGTTGTTTCGTGGTTCATAAGGGCATTGCCCCCGCACACTACTTACGGCTGTCAGCTGCTCGGTGTCTTTGCCGGCGGAAAGGAGCTTTAGATACGAGCCGCCGCACTCCTGACCCTCCTAGAAAACCAAAAATCGGGGGAAACGGAATAACAAGAATTGGGTCAGTAAGAGGGTATTAATTGGATTTGCACCGCCATGCCGGCTGATGCAATCCCACAGAGCAATCGACAAACCTGCAACGTGACCTCGTACTGAACCACCAGCGGCTTGTCTTGCTTGAAATCAAAGGGCTGACGCAGCGGCGCTGAGATGGCCGCGTGCTTTGCCTTCGACTTGAGCACCAGACCCAGATCATTCGCCCAAACGATGCGCTGCGGCGACTCCCAGTTCCAGAGGCCATCGTACTTCGAGATCTCCTCGGCAATATCGTCCTTCTTGGCCTGCGACAGCACCCACTTCTTCCTGGACGCCTCCACGTCGTCAAAGTGGTCCGCAAAGTGGAACTTCTTGGCATCGATCACTGGACTCTCGTAGGCCAGCTTCTCCTCGCCATTCTCGCCGGCGCCAGCGGCGGCCTCCTCCTGGGAAAGAGATTCATATGTTGGAGCGTTAGATAAGGTGCGATAAAATCCAAGAAAACACGCGGTCGTCAACGACGGCAGAGAGTGATAAAGATAGTGATAGAGCGAAATAAAGAGACTAGCGGCAGACTGGGAATTCAGCCTCGAAGATGTTACTATCGAGGCCGGAATATTAGGCTCAGTTATCGTTTGGGGAGTTATATAACGCCCTATAATAAATATTTTGTAATCTGAAATTGATTGATATTTTTTATTTTTTTTAAGTCTTTTATATTTTTAGGTCGTTTGAATGTAGTACGAAATGTACTTTCTAATTTAATGTGTATTATACTACTCCCAAAATAAAAACTTGAGAATTATCTTCAAACGCTGTAACTACTTGTAAAACGCATGCCGCGACACTGCGACTAGTATCTTGCCGCTTACTGTGTGTAAACACAGTTTTCCCTCGCATTAATCCCGCTGAAAAACTCACATGCTAATTTTTTGGGTCATAAAAATCGAAAAGCCGGCCGCTCTCTCCCCCGACCCCCTCTCCGACCCAATAAACCACCCGCTGCTCAACACATCAGCGTGCTTTTCTAGTCGCTTCCACACTGACGTGTACTTTTTTCTCGTATTTTTTTTTTTTTGATAGCAACTCACCGGAACATCTTCCACAAAGCCATCCTCGAAGTCGTCGGAGTCCGATGTAGGCGAAGATGCAGGATCGGCGGCGGCTTGGGATGCGGCAATTAGCAGCAATCCGCAGGCGAACAGCAACGCCAGCGTCGCCCCTCGGCCCAGTTTCCTTTCCATTTTCCTCCCCGAATTTTCCTCGATTTCCCTTCTAGCTGCTGCGGTCCCGTTTTCTTTCTCTTGCGCGCTTCTTCTTCGGCTTGCTAATCGCACGAAAGGCGAGAGGAGGACGGCTGGCAGTTGTGCTGCTTTTCACCAGTTGCCGCGTACTGCTGCGCGCACTATTGCGGAATAATAACGAGAATCGAGAATCTGGCACGACGAACAACTAATTGTAATTAAATTATACATGTAAATTATACATTTTCTGCTTCTCGCTGCCTACTCTGTTCGGTGTTGAAAAATATATCGATCTATCGGTATATCGATGATTTCTAAGAGAAAGTAAGTATTTCTATCGGGTTAGCAATTTGGAGATAAACTGTTGTATTTTTGTCAATTTCATACGAATGAACTGATGTTGTTAATTGATTAAAAAGAGATTAAATTATCAAAACTATATTTTTAAAAGACTTTCACAATTATAAGCCGGAGCGGATTGGCAAAATATGGGACTAAAAAAGGCCACAGCGAGTGCGTTGACAGGGTTGTTGAGCAGTGAGCGCCCAAAGGCGATTTGGCGGGAAATTTAATTTAAAAATTCTTTGAAATATTATCATTGTATTTCTTAATATAAAACATGATACTAAATTGTTTTTGGTTTCTAACAATTAACAAAGGTATCGGAAAAGTATCACAGTAATGAAAATAATAGAAATTAAAGATTCTTAATAAGTATTATTGTAGGCCTGGATTACTAGAATAAGTTATACTAAAAAACAACCTTATTTCAAAATTAAAATAATAGTAATAAGAATTCTTCTGTATTATTAAAGCAGATCGATCTACTTACCACTTACTAATTTATCAAGATCCTTTACTCTTGCCATAGTCCTGCAATTAGGTCTCCACTCGAAGGTACACGCATGCAGGAATTAATATTTGTGTAAAGTGCTATTCCATTGAAATATTTCCGCACATTTGTTAGTCGTACATATCTGATTCCGATTCAAACACAACGCGGCACAAAGCTGTGAAACTTGCATGTTGGCAATTACTTTAAAAGCCCGCTCGGCTCAATTAATGCTCCGCCACGGCAGGTGCCTAAGCCCAGCAATAAACTTGATGGCTCGCTCGCCAAAGTTTCCCACACCCCGCCGTTCTGCTTCCTGCCTTCCGCCTTTCCGTGTAAAATAATGCGGCATGCATTTGAGCATAAAATTATAATAAAAATTCCTGGCTTATTGAGAGTGTGTGTTGGTTTGTCTGCGTGGGACGGCCGATCGAGTGCCACTACCCCGGGTCACACGTTAAAAAAAATTTGTAAGATAACTTCGTGGTTTTCCGGGCTGCACATGGAAAATGGAAGTGCTCAAAGGAAGCCCTTTCTTCTCCTTGTTGATCTTTCCAGTTACTGCAAATAAATATAGAAATAGGGATTGATGTAACTGATATGTTTTTTCTCCGCGTGTATATCCTTTAACTCTGGCAACTTATCTGCGGCACGCGCATCTCTGCTTCTTCTATCGCTACCACTGACAGTTTTTTATTTTTCTCGTTTTGTTTTTGTTTGCAACTGCATACAAAAAGCTTTCTGTTTAATGGAATATTTAACACAATTTAAAAAGTTTTTTTCTAAAGACAAACAAAGACTCGGAAGCACACATGTAGGGGGAAAGCGTCAGGGAGGCGGCATATACTAGGAGGAAATAGGTGGGGAAGAGCGGCAACTTTTGCACTGGAGCCTCAGGGCTGGAGAAAACTAAACTTGTGCACACACTCGCACATTTTTCTTTTTTTATGGAAATTGTGTAATGACAGTTAATGAGGGTACTACATAAACAGACTCGAGCACACACCTCACACACGCACACCTGGTCCTCCAAGAACACCTCCGCATAATCGTCCAGTGTTGTCAAGTGTTCTATTAACAACGAGGCCAGCTTACCAACACTTGAGCTGAATACCGGCTGATGTCGTCCACCATGGGGAGAAATGTAAGAGTAGTGCAGGAAAAAAATATAAATATATAAGAAAAAATTAAATTATTCCTAGAAAGAAGGTAAGATTCTTTAAAAAACTGATACTGATAAGAAATACCTTATATAAATTATTGTAGAAAATTGGAAAAATATTATTATTAAGAGACTTTACGTAATTTCTTTGCTAATTATCCATCAGCATATAATGCGCCCTATATGGCAGAATCCCAGAACGCTTCTCCTTGCAAATTTCAAACTTTTGGGTAATTTATAATAACATTTACTCAGCACATAAATAGTCCCGGACTGGCGATGGATACTGAGGGCGAGAGGAGCGGACATCTCCCATTATGCTCCTCTTTTAAAACAGCAGCTCTTGTCTACACGAATTACTCAAAAAACATACTTAACACACTCACCCTCTCGGCGGCATTAATGGCGGAGCTAAAGGGTGAGAAAAGCGGGAAGCGGGAAGCGGGAAAGCGGGCAAAGCGGGGCTTAGGAGAAAGGGGAACGGAACTACGGAGGACATCAATGTTGATGGCATACCAGAAAAGTTTTGTTCTAAGCTTTTGGACAGCGCCGGCAGAATCTCAAACATTTTCACCTGCAAGCAAATAGCGGAATAGAGGTGTTTTCCGAGGGGGGCGCGGCGCTGAGTTTTCCGGGGCAAGAGGTGAGCGCTGATATCCATGTGTGTGTGTGCGATGGAGAGTATCAAAACATATGAAGGAAGCGCCGCTACAAGCGCACGAGTTCAACTTAGTGTGTACTTAACTTCCGTTACATGGCCGCCACTACACCTACACACTCACTCGAACACACTCGCACACACCTCCTTTCACACGCATGGCCAGCGAAACAAATATACGCATACTGAGAAAAAATATTACTTGGATGGGTCAACGATCCAGGGAGATCTCTTAGGTTTTATCCCACCAAGTTGATTTTGAGTTGATTTTAATTATTTTTTTGAATATTGTAAGGCTCTAATACTATAGTTTTTCTAATAAACCAAATAGTCCCCAGAGCAGAACTCAATATAGTTATGTGCAGTTGCTTTTTACTTCACTTTCTTAACAAATTTTTTAAATTAAAAAGGTCACACTACAACAGCCTTTGATAGAGGTATGCCCGCACTATCCTAACCTGAGGCTTAAATGTAATTTGCCAGCTTTTATTCAAGAATACCTTTCCATAGTACAGAAACCAGTGTTGTAAGTGTTTTTTAATATTATTTAACACATTATTTAAATGTTGGTAGTTCCTAAAATAGAGAGAAAAACCAACTTTTTCTCTCCGTGCCCCTGTTTGTTTGTTTATGCCAAAAGTGTTGTAAAGTGCGGCGCTTTGTCGGCAGGAAACGCTGAAAATTTATTACCGGACAATTTTGCCGGGGGCATAAAAAAGAGGGCCCTCGGAAAAGGGAGGCGGCAATGGCCGCCCAGGGGCGGGGGGCTTTAGACCCCCAAACCCTTCTACCAAACACCCACACACTCGCATAGGACACATGCATATGCATAGTTTGCTGGCCGTAAGTGTATGCAAACATGCCTAAAAAAGAAAGATGTGGAACAGACGAGAGAGGGGAAAGCAAATGCCGGGAGCGGGGGCGGAGGCGGAGGCGGAGGCGGAGGCGGAGGCGGAGGCAATGTGTAAGCAGGCGGGCCATTTTCCATTAAAAATTCAAAATGCCCGACGCCCGGCCTGCCATTAACACCCCGGCTATGTGTGGAGTCTCCTCAGCACACCGTCTTGCCCGCTCCCCCGCTGCCCGCCGCCCGCCGCCCCGCTTCCTTTGCACTTCCTTTTTGCCCGCTTTCAACACCTCGTTTTCTCACCTCTCGAATGGGCTTGGGCCTGCCCTTCCCTGCCCGCTCCGTGTGTGTTGAGGAATTTGCAGCACCGTTAAAACTGAATTGATTTGTTATTCATGTTTTCTGACTTATGGCCCACACTTTTGGCTTTCCGCCTACCATTCAATTGACGTGGCCAATGGCGCCGACTTTTTCCTTACCCATTACACCATCTCCCCGGGCAGCAAAAATAGTGAAAATTTAATGCAGGCCCGGAGTTCAGGAACGGATTTCAGGCGGATCAGGGGAGAGTCCTTGTGAAAGGCAGCCTTCCGTTAGCGAATGTATGCTTTTTTGAAGGGAAGCGGACTTTATTTTAAAATAGGGAATTTAAAGTAAGCACTATTTGAAGTTTTATTTTATTTTATAAGCACTATTTGAAGTTTGTTAACTAATTACCTTGACGTCTTAGTTTACAAAAAAGAACATATATCAGGCTTCCCAAATTAAACAAGTTACAAAGTTATAAAGAAAACCCTTACTGTTGGTATTAAAAATTTCAAATATATGTAAGGAATGTATTTCTACCAACAAATTATACTGTAAGTATTATTCACTTGCATTAACCCTAAAATAAATATAAATTTAATGTTCTACAGCATTAGATTAATTGTAATTAACTTTTAAAATAGAACTAACTCTGCTTTTAATTGGTCCTTTGCTGCTGGCCTTTCTTTTCTCTTTTCAATTAAATTCCATTGAAAAATAAATGCAGCTTGCCCTCTAATGTAAGCCGACCCTGGGCTAACCAGTAATGGCTGTGTGTGCGGGTCGTACTCAAGCCTCTGGCTTGGCTTTTATATTTATTAAATTGCCGCAAGGGGAGCATTTAGTGCATGTTTTAAAATACAAACAAAAAATAAAATAATGCGGGGAAAGAGCTGGAAGCAAGAGCAGCGTTGGCCACCGCAAATGTTGGCATACTCTCACTAAATAAGTACACACATTACTACTAAAACAAAGTTCATATTAAGTTAAATAAAGATAAAATGGAAATCTTCTACTACCTTTCGATTCATAATAAATTTTGTGTTTATATATTTAAACCTACAACATTCATAATAAATTATCGAATTTGCCATAAGGGTACCAACGGAAAGCGGTAAAAAGTGGCCAGGGGTGGGGTAATTCAAGAGTAAACAGGTTTCAAATACATAAACATTCCACACTTTAGTACATTTATTTTTCTTTTTATTAGCTACTAGAAAAAACCATAGCCAAAGAATACAAGTGTATAATTGCAGTTAAATGCATTACGGAAAAAGGTTCTTCAATTATGCGAACCATTCAGAGAGAGACGAGAGGATGGGTTCAGTTTTTGGAGAGGCCATTCAGCCAATTCGGAATATATTCAGATTTGAGCCCATTAAGTGCCATTCATATTAACTTCGAGGGATTGAACCCCCGCATTAAAGAGTCATTCTTTCGGGGAAACTTTTCCCCAGCCAACTAATTTGCATGGCCTGTTCTCTTAAGTTTACCTTTGCCACTCCCTTTTCATTAGAGCTTTTCAACTTGACAATATACTTTTTGTATTTTTGAGTTGGGGCTCGGGCACGGGGAGCCCCTAAATTTTAATCACCTCAGTTGACAGAGTCGGGACAAATAAAAGCGGTTCGCAATTCGGGCGTGAAACCAAGGGATTCCTGAAATAATAAATCAGGCCATAGGCGAAAATATTTAAATTTAAATGCTTCGGGAGGACGAAAACGTAAACAGGAGGAGCGACGGTAGTCACTTTCATTATTGGAAGTATAAATCACTTTCCTTTCCTTTTGCTGGCCGCCAGCAAAACAAAGTCGGCCTACTCTACACCCTTTGAGGAGCTAAATGGGAGGGCTGCTCCGTAGAAGGGGCGCCGCTCCAAGGATGAGTGGGTGGCAGAGGTCCTTTGTTGTTTGCCCCCGAAGCTCTGCTTCTCTGCGGTGCACGATAAAAACAAACAAATTCATAGCTAATAAAATTGCTAATAAATAAACGAGAATGGCGTAAGCGCAAAAAAGGGACACACGAGGCGAAAACAAAGCAGCCGCAAACAAGAAAAAATACACCAACAAAGAGCACGAAAAAATCATCATCAACACACACACATACACACACTCACTCACCTGGCGAGGAAAAATAATGTAAAGCTATAGCGACGCCAACCTGGTGGCCGCATTGACCAACAGCCAGCGGGCCATTTTCGGTGGGCGGCTGGGGCCCTTCCCCTCCCGGGGGTCGGTGGTGGATTTTCCCGATGGGCAAAGAGGTTAGCAGACATTGCATTAAACAGGTAATGGGTTACCAGGTGAGGGGATGCCTGGACAGGGCAGGGCTGGGCCGTTGGAGTCGCGTGCGGCTCTGCCAACAATTGCGGCACGTCGGGAAAAATTGTGTCTGCCTGGGGAAAAATTATTTATTTGAAAGTTTTCTTATTGAGGAATATTAAGAAAGCTTATGCATTTTATAGGCTTCTTGAGATATTAATATGTTTAAAATGCAACAATTGGAACGCCCTGCACCGAAGAAATAAAGATTAGGATAAGCCCTTAATAAATAAGCACATTAAAAATAAATTAATATAATATTAACGGCTATTCCTTATATAAAACATAAGCAAACAGTTTCACCAATTTGTTTATAAGTGGACAATTATCTTTCTTTTATTTAACCGTATAAACAATTTTTATTGGTAAAATCAGTTTCAGAGCTCTGAATATTTGTATATAAGTTGCTACAATGATTTCTAGTTAAATCTAGATGTTGATAATTTTAATTTAAAGAAGTAATAAAGAAGATGCTATAAAAAGTCATTATATCTCGCAGTGTGATCATTTTCCGCTTGCTTATTTTTATGATTTTATTTTTGATTATTTTTCTCCTCTGGCCTCCTATGTTGCTGTTGCTATATGTGGTGTTGGTTTTTGGAAAATTTATTACCAAAAACCGCACATGCTTTTTTAACTTCTCGCAGCGGTTGCAGCGCCGTGTAGCTGCCTTGCCACATATTTTGGCCTGAACATTTTTAATCAAAGAATGTTGGCCACACACACAAATCCAATTACACTCTGATAAGAAGTGCTTAGCCAATGGGCACATTTGTTCCTATGCAAATCAGCCAAGTTTATTAGCCCTTTATGCTTGATGGCTGCTCTCCTGATTTTTGTTATTTTGTGAGATTTTTTGGCGTTTCATTCCGGATAACCGCAGGTGGCGGAGCATAAAAAGTGTCCAGGCTGCAAAAGCCGGGGATCGGGATGAGGGCCGGGTCATCATTCCATGTCTCAGCTCATAAATCTTTGGGATAAAAATCCGCTGAGGGCAGCGAAAGTCGCCAGCCACTTTGTGACCCACTTACAGCCCCGCCGACTGACTGACGGACCGAGGGACTGACTGACTGACTGACTGGCTGACTGGCTCACTGGCTCATAGAGGTCATAATTCTCGAGCAATTTCAGCTCGCTTTTGTCCCCGTTTAATGACAGAAAGGAAGAAGCCTTAGTGCTGCTCTTTCGCCTCCTAACAATTTGCATTTTTATGGAATTGAGACATTTGACGAGCTCCAAAGATGCCCCGTAGATTGGATATGAGCCAGAAATTAATGCGCAGCATAAAGATGGCCCCGCCCCGATTGCAGCAGATCAACTTTTTGATGACAACTTGGGGCAAGTCCCTTCTTTCCTACTCCTCTATTACAAAAAAAAAAAATAATAATAAGAAGGGGCAACTCCCTGTGTAACGGGAAATAAATAAAGAAAAGTGGAAGAGGGAATAGTATATAGCCCCATTTCTAACCATTCTTTAATGGATTGAAATAGTTCAACCATTCGAAATCATTTTAAGTATGTATTTCTTAAAGAGAGAAGAATTTTAAATAACTTGTTATGAGCTCTAAGCTATTTTATTCTCAATAAACCAGAGCATTATGGCTTAGAGCCCTTTGGGGAAAGAAGCATTGAAAGTTATATATTTCCAGTGTGTCTAAGGTATAATTATTTTCTTCAATTTAAGATCATAAATAATATATTTATTAGTTCAACTTGATCGCAAATAAACTTGCAATTCCTTGGTAGTGACAATTTTCTTGATTTTCCTTCTTCAAAAAGAACAGCCTGAGTGCAGGACCCCGCTGAGCTGTAAATAGGAAGAGGGAAGCCCCCGGCTTTAATGCGAAATTAATAAACCAAAATCAGCTGCTAAGCAATAAACTAAACTAACAGAGCCGGCTTTGCCGTAACCCAAAAGGCGGCCTAAATAAACACACACCCCACGCACACCCACACACCATCACACTTCCAAGGTCGTGCTTAGGCGCGCAACCGAGGCGAGGCGGCGGTGTCAGGGGACAGGGGTCAAAGGGGAGAGCGGCGCGGCAGGGAGCCGGGAAAAAACCGCAGGAGCAGAACGGCAAACGAAATGTGAAGGAGCCGACAAAACAAACCAAAGACAAAACAAAACACAGAGTCAAAGGAATAAACCAAGCAAATAATCCTTTAGCTTAAAAAAGGAAAAAACCCGAAAGAGACAGGACTCTGGTGAAAATAAGTTAGTCCCTCGAGTTTTCAGACTGAAAGATGCCTCGCATAACGAGGAGGAAATATTGGGAGCTAAAGGTAAATATTTATTTATTTGTTTAATACAAAATTCATCAAAAGGATATCTATAAATAGATAGATATAATGTTATTCAAGGAATCTCATTTAGATAGAAGGCAGATTCTGTAATTAAAAGATAAGTGATATCCTTGATCTCCCTAGCCGGAGACTACATGAGTTTAAGGATCAATGTCTTCAGTATTCCATCGTTTTTTCTTCTGATTTTAAGCATATATTCTGGGGAAAAACAACGACAGTTTTGGTAATTTAATAACACACCAATTCATGCTTTCCCGTTCCGCGTGCAATTATTTCCTCTGGAAGTTAAAAATTATATGTAATATGGATTACATATATCAATACCATAACGCTTTCGAAGGATCAATGATTCCTTCGGCCTCTAAAGTTACCAGAAATACCGTATACCCCGAATTAGGCTAACGAGAAGCGGAAATAAAAAGAGCTCAACTGACAAGAAAAGCCATCGAAGGAGCGGGAGATTGGGGCTAGAGAGATGGCAGAAGCCTGGAGAGCTGGACGAAAATAGAAAGGGATAGCTTTTCCTTTGTTATGTCAGCCTTCTCTCGGTATTTATTTCGTTTACATTTCTGGTGCTGTTGTTGTTGCTGCCGTAGTGTCCTCTCCTATCTATAGCTTTTGATTTTTCTTCTTTTTTTAAGTGGAGGACAAGAAAAAAAACAGAGTCTACACGGCCGCATTATCCTTTGCTTATCGCGATGCTCCTTCGCGACCTTCGGGGCGGCGGGCGGACGAACAGGATTCGTGGCGTCGCCAGGCGCTGCTTTGAACTGTGCCTCTTGATTTCGATTTTGATTCGACCGGATCCTGCTGCTGCCGTCTGTACATATTTTTGGCATTAATTTGCCTAAGTGTCGTCCTTGTTCGCCCGCCGCGCGTTAAGATTCCTGCCGACGATAGGCGAGCTAATTTTGCGTAATGAAATAAATTAAAAGTCCGTAATAAACACAAACTGTCAGCGGCAACAACAATCAGGCCGGGACGCGACGTCATAGCAAATGAAGCGTGAGCGGGGCAGGAGGCGGCTGGGAGTGGGAGTGGGGGAATGGCCAGGCAAATTGGCTTGTTAATGAATCATTACGCATACGTCACGTTGTGCATGACAAATGACTCGAGCCGGCAGCCAGCCAGCCAGCAAGCGCCAGCGTTGATGGGGAAAGTGGAGTGAAAGCGAATGACTTGCAAAGGGTTTTGGCTTTTCCTAGATGGCTACAGGGGTGTGTGCGAGTATTAGGGTGCAGCAATTTTAATGGAAGTTCTAAACTGGGGGAGAGGTCTGCTAAGGTAAGTTTTAAGCTCTTAAATATATTTGAATAGATTTAACCTTAAATTATATTAAACCTTAATGAAAAACATGCAGAAATAGTGGGACATTTAGAAAATGAAGCTGGATTAGTTCATTTAAAATAGGAAGAGGTATTTAGTTCTAGCTTTTTTGTATAAAAATAGTACTTATTTACAATTGATCTTTGAGAAACATTTCTAGGTATTTCTCGACTTTAGCAATCGTTTCTTATGCAGTTCTTATTGTCAAACATAGCAGCTTTACACAAACCCAGTCAAATAGTTTTGAAAAATGTAAATTAATATTAACCACCTTTCTAGGATTCATTTAACTCAAAACTTTAGCCTACCCTGGTATGATATTAAAGACTCCTGCCTCAACTGTAGGGGTGAAGTCTTGAATCGGCTTAAAGTCTCAAGGAAAACGAGGATGAAGTGGAAAATTTTGATGAGAGGCGGCGGCAAAGACAAACACTAACTCTGCTTCCAACTCCCGGCTCCACACACCCCCCCTCTCTCTGTCCCTGATTTCCCCTTGACTTCCCCGTCCTTTCCCCGCTCCCACCATCTTTTTCGCACATATGCATGAGCGCCCTTGTGCACACAATTTGTTCAAATTGGGTTCGGCCTTGCTGTCGATGTTTAGCCAGCGAAAAGAAATGGCCGCCATCTGCATTTCCGCCTGTGTATGCTCCCCGGGGTTCCCCGGTCCTGGCCCACACATACGTGCTCGTATGCTAATTCAAAGCCAAACTATAAATTTGCGAGCTGGCCGCATATTAAAACGTTTAATTCAATATGGGAGGCGTTCTCTGCTATTCAAACTTTGGCCATCGCTCGAGCGGATTCTCCGTCCGTCTGTCCGTCCGCTCGTCCGTCCGTCCAACGGTTTAGCCGTCTGTGTTTGTTTAGGCAAAAGCTTAGTCAGGGACACATATGCTTAGCCAAGCTAGCAACAGTCTTAAACGTCAGTATCTTCACAGCTCACAGCTTCACAGAAAATAGTTTTATCCAAAGAATTTTAGAATTTTAATACAGCTCTTTTGAGAAACATATTTGTTGTAGGAAAACACAAAAACCCAAATATCGAATCCATCAAGGACAAGTTACCAAGACTCTGCAACATACTATGGACTTTACCTATAGAATATATCACTGAGGTACAGATGCATTCTAATCTTAAGGATGAATCAGTCGCCCAACAAGACGCAGAGATCGTGACACTCAAGGAGAGACTAAAAAGGAAGAAAGACACAATCAAAGTATCCAAAGACTAGTCTTCTCAAGGACATGCAAGCTTAACTAGATGCGGATTAAACCAGAGCAACTACCAAGGATAAATAGTTTTTAATTCTAGTTTACATTATTACTTTCAATTATTCAGTCTTATGTCAGACAAATAAATCCGTAAAAAATATTAGTTTATTGGAGATGTCTTCCTTTCTGGTTGAAGGATTAACAAAACGCTCTCTTTGGGAGGAAAGGAACTCACGCTGGCCGTGTACTTTTCTAAATCACTGTTTCCAGCCACTGTTAGCCGGCTCAAGTGGCATCCACTTGTGTCTGCCCTTGGGCGGCTCCAGCTCCTGCTCCTCCTGCTCCTGCATCTGCGGACGTGCCGCCCCTCGCCCGCTTATAATCTCATCTGTGACACTCGTTGAACTTGTCGCCATTTAGTTAAATCAACAAAAATAATTCTGTCCGAGGGGGACGAGGAGGAGCGGCTCCAGCCAGCGCCGAACTATTCGGAACACACATGCAGCCGGGGGCAGGGCGGCTCACGTACTCGAGTCCGGAAGGGAGGCGGGCGGAGGCAGGCGGAGGCAGGCGGAAGCAGGAAGTCGGAAGTCGGGTATCTTGTCCCTCGCTCCCGCCACATTAACGTGACTTTTGCAGCGCCCAGTTTTATCAGCATAATTTAGTTTGCGCCCCGACTGGACATGGGACAAAGGACGCGGGACTGCTCTGGACTGGACTCTGGACTAAGGACTCTGGACCCGTTCAGCTGCGGCCTGCGGTTCACTGCATTAGTTAGGGAGTCCTTTGTGCCAACTTATGGGCACGGGACCCGAGCCGCATCGTTAAAGGCGCTCACAGGCATCGGCTTTAATTAAGCCACCGTCGACCGTGACTTATTAAAGCCGTGCACGCCAAGAGCGAAAAATAAGGAGAAATAACAAATTTCCCTACATGCACAATTCCGTAATTGAGTTCCGTTTGGCAGCCGACGGCCGCCTGCTGAGTGCCGCCAAGGAGTCGTCGGCACACTGAGAAACTAGGGGAATTTAAGCCATACAATAAATAGTAAATAATACTCAAAAAACAGAGCGAACTCGTCAAGGACAAGCAGCACGACTCGTATTCAAAGCTGCTTCAGGAGGGATAATGGCAGATTTAGGTATATTCAGTCTAAGGATATTTATACTCTGCACTGTTGGCCTGTGCTGGTGCGGCCATCAGCGCTGGTAACTTTGTATTTTTGAAGTAGTTAATAAGTCCACCTGCAGAGAGGGAAGGGGCGGGCCTGAGTGCAGCCTGGCCAAAAGCGAAAGCGGAAAGAAATTCGCTAAATATGCCAAGTTATGAACTCAATTGACGGCCTCTTCAGCCGCCGAGAAGTGCAAAAGTTGGTTAATAAAATCACAGCTGAGTGTTAATAGGGATTTAGCAGAGAGAAAAAATGTGGAAGCCCGAGACAATGAGTGAGTGGAAAGGCAAGTGACAACTATGATGAGATGGAAAATGCTCTCAGCGATGGCGGCTTTCTGGGCCAAGGCAATTAAGCTGGGAAATGGCAGGCAGGACAGGCACTTATCGAGGACCAAGTCCAAGTCGAACTCGAAGTCCTGGTCCTTGGGCCTGGTCCTGGCACTTGGCAGTGCTGGTGACCTCATAACGGCGCTGCTTATTAAGCGTTGGTCCTGCGGCCGAAAATCTTAGCACAGGCTCTCCTGCATTCTCCCCCCACATCTTCCCCGCCGCTGATTTTCCTGCACCGGTTTTCCCGCAACATAAAGCCAAAACTGTTGCGGATCGGCTTTCGCGTAATTAAAAATTGCGGCCAGCGTTGGCCAGCCGACCGTGCAAGCCCCCACTTCCCGCAGGAAGGCCAGGGTGCTCGTCCTGCGGTCCTTGGTCCGGGTCCCGGTCCCGGTCCGGGCCCCTGTCCCTGTCCTGCCTGCGTCCCGGGTCCTTTTCTGCTGACGCTGCCCTTAAATGCGCTTTTAGTTTAGACCAACGTAAGAGGTTTTAGCTCGCAGCAGCCACGTTGAATAATTTGCTTGCGCACAGCAAACTCGCAAAAAACAGCAAAAACTGCGAGGGCAACAAAAATAAAAAGAATATTTCAAATTAATTAACGCTAATGAAAATGTTTAAAACTTGAAACTTGCAGTCAGTCGAGTGAGTGGCAAGGGCTGGGCTAAGAGAGAAGGGGAAGCGCTGGTAGGGACTGCAACTAACTTGGCTGTTTGTTTGCGCCTCAGACAGCTCCACTGTACTCGGGAACAGAAAAACAAGTTTCCGCTTCTAGTAATGATTCTGCACTGGAAAAATGTATTTGTAAAGTGATTAGCAATGAATTTGGAACAATAATTGTGGTGTTTCTTATTAAAAAGTGCTTGGAAAGCATTGCAAATATTTTTAAAATATATTTTAAACAGTAACTGATTATTATAATAATATTTCAGATGTCTGAGGACATTTGTAAATTGTCTGGAATTTATTAGAAATTATCTAGAGCCAAATGCCTAAACCCCATTTAATTTTCCAGGGACCCTTAACATATTGCCTTAGAAACTATTCCCTCTAAACTATGTATTGATTAAGTACTAAGTCAATAGTTATTCAAATAAATCTTGTAAGGATCCCATTCTTTATTTTTATTAGTTAGTACGTTATTAGTTTCCCAAGACTTTCTCTCTCTGCACGAGTACTTCCACTTGGGGTCTTCATTTCCTCTCCACAAACCTGATAGTTTTCCTTGGCGGGCGGTGGGGAGGCCAGGGGAAGTGCACACAAAGCTCTGTGGCAAACTTATTTGCTTTGCACAAAATAGAAAAGCGGAGCGGCAGCGGCAGCGGTCCAACTGTTGCACAATCGAACACAAAGCAATTTTAATAAATTTCACGGCGCACTTATTTGCATGGCACCTGGGAGCCCTCCAATTATTTGTCGAGTACATTCCGCATTGCAATCTCTTTTATTAGAAAATACTTTAATAATTCCTGGCCAAGTTGGGTTCGCATTGTTGTGCAAAACGGGGGGAAACAAGAGAAGCTTTGCGCGAAAGTTTTCTATTTTATGGGAGGGAGGGAGGAAAAGCCAGGGGTTGCGGGGAGTGGCCGGCCAGTGCACAGGGCTATGCGAGAGAGCTCGTACATATATAAATATCTGACTCACTTGTATTTTTCGCCTATGATGGCTGGAGAAGTGTGCTTCTGGCCCAGAAATTGATGCCAAGAAGTTTTGCTCATTTCGAGGGACTCAACAATAATTGGCTTAAACTTTTGGCAAACAAGGAAAGTCAATTGTCAGCACATTTGAGAAAATATTTTTCCTCAAGGGGTTAGGAAAATAAATGTTTTTTACTTGAAATGTCTTAAAACTACAAGACTAAAAACATGTCTTAATCTGTGCAATAATTGCTAAGCCGGAGCCTGAGCAGCTTATAGCCCATAAAAATGTGTAAGCCAAACTGCACTTAAAAACGCACAGCTTATAAAATAGGTATTTCTCGATTCAAGAGGACCAGAGGAAACTTGGAAAAGGGCTCACATTTCGCTCTTGATATATTTCTGATGCTTACTTTAATTGCACCCTTTAAGTCACGGACTTGGACAAAGTGCTGTGGCTCATATATCAAACTTTGAAGACAGCTTAGAGCTGAATGCGTATTCAGACATCAAAAGGTAGTCCCACAGTCGGGATCCTTCAGCTCGCAGGAGTCGGGACGTGGAGTGCGTGTTTGTTTGCTGGCCAGTTGCAGTTGGTTTCCCTGGCTGCTGGCTTTGTTTGGTTTGATGTCTGGAGTCCTGGAGTCCTGGAGTCTGGAGTCTGGAGTCTGGATTCTGATGTTTCTTTGGTGGTGACAGTTAAAGTGGCGTTCCCGCACGCCAGGCAGCCAAATAAATGCCGTGAAAACTCATGACACGCCACCAGGGCTTCTCAGGAATGGTGGCTTACTTAAAGCTGCTACAACTCAGTCTACGTGAGACGAACATTTGGGAATGAGTACTGTTGAGATCTTATTGTACTAATTGTACTAATTTTTTAATCCCTTATATCTCAACTGAATTCGAGAATTTCCCTATGCTTGAAGGACCTGAATGTTAATGTCATACTTTAAATGTCACCATTTAGAGTCACATTACCCACGGGTTTAATCTACAATTATCACTCACTTTAATTATTTATACATTTTTCATTAGGAATTTACAAACACACCACAATTTCCTAAGTAAACTAGCCACTGTACATCGTCTGGTCTTTGCTTAAACAATGCACTTGGCCAGAGGCTAATGGGCTTGTCACTGTCACTGCCGGAAGCTGCCAGATGTTCTCGCGTTTTCCCTGGACAAATGCATACACACCTCGCACCCACCCAGGGCGCGGGCCATAATCAAGTAATTGTGGCCGGTGGAGCACCTGTCCCGCGAGCGAATATCGCGCATACGCCCCGTGATACCGCTCTGGAAACAAGGAGCCGGGATTAGGCTTTATTCTTCTACCGGCTGCTGGTCGCTCGTTCGGTTGATTTAGTGCCCCGCTTAGCGAGCCCGGCAATTGTGAGCGACGCAACCGCTGACACTTAACTGTGAAAAATTGTGAATTATTATGGCAGGCCTCCGCCCTGACCGCCCTACCCGCCCTGCCCGCCCGCCTGCAGGATACTTCGGGGGCAGGCGCCGGCAGCAGGCGGTGTTCTTGGGGATTTCCCTTCTGCCAGTTTATGGCTGCGATTTGTTACGCACGACGGTGCGTGTGTTGGCCACAAGCGTTTCGTCAGCTACAAGGGAGAAAAACAGAGCAACCGCCGCAAAGGGATATCCTTGACTGGTCGGAGTCTCTAATACCCTTCCGGGGGCTTTCTTCGGATCCGACTTATGCGATGCTAACAACCTTCAGTTAATATTTGATCAGAGGAATACTACCTTATGGCAGGATCTTGTGAGTTAAACTTAAATATTATAGTAATCGAGAGCTAGAAGGGCTTCTTCGGTTCTTTTCTTTGAGTTTCTTTAAATGGAAACAACATTCCTTGCCACGAACTTTGTTTCTTGGCTCGGAACATCCAAACTTTCTGCAAAATGACCTAACTCTCCGCAAGGGCAAATCTTGTAATGAGAGAGCAGGAGCTGCTGCACCCTTCGCCGGAGACTGGCGACAGGTAAGAGGCCAGCAGGCAGCCCAGGTAAACAAATAATTCAAAGTCATTTGCGCTGTGACTTGGCCCCATTGCCAGCTGCTCCTCGGTGGCTGAGCTCCACTCCGGCGACGTCCTGGTGGGAGCTGGCCAAGTGTGAAAAAAGTGTCAACGCTTTTTGCCATGTCCTGTGATTATGACACTAAAGAGGGCACCGATCTGCGGGGAAACGCTTCGTGGAGGCGGCGAGTCCCGGCTCTGACTCTGAGCAATTGGCCTGACCCGAGTGTTTTGACTGTTTTTGCAGTTTGTTTTGTATTTGAACTGCCTTTTGGGTCCGCATATTCGCTTTGTGGTTCCCAAGGAAGATAAACGGATTTTGGGGATAGGACGGAGGGCAGGCGGCTTCCACTTTTTGTTGCAAGAATTATCCATCACAACAGGGCTGCCTGTGTTTGCATAATATTCCGTGTTCTTCGTACAAAAACCTTGTTAGTTAAATTGAAATAAATAGATATAAAGTATAACAACATTTCTTCTGCTTATATCCTTCCAATTTGTACTTCTTTGATTTGTCCCGAGCCCTGCCCTAATGTCCTTCCGTGGCTCTTTAAGAGGACGACCTCGCATGCAGTGGCACAACCCATTGGCACCGTTTTGGACATAAACAGTGTTTACCTTAAAAAATGGTTCAGTTCAGGCCACCTTCTTGTTTGCAGCCTCCTTGGCAGCTTGTCCTCGCAGTCGCCGTCGTCTCCGTCGCCGCCTCCCTTATCCTTTATCCATTTTTGAGCTACCTTTCCCCTCCTCCTCCGACTCCCTGCCGCCTCTGGTCCTTTTACGCTTTCTAGGCGCCTGCCTCCGCATGCTGTTGGCTTGGGCAAACAAAAAATCTCATTAATCCATTAAGTATACGCCAAGAAAGTTCAAAGCGTCTGCTCACACACACACACCTACACACACTCGGGCGGGCAAGGACACTCCAGCGGCAGGAAGCCCACCGCGTGTACTGCAGTAATGTGAGTGCGCGCGTAAGTTTGTGCTCAGTGTAAAAGAAAGCCTTTTGGGAGCACTAATGAGTTTGACATTGTTTCCTCCTAACAAGCAGCAAAGTTGGCCGAAACAGGGGCGGCAGCTGAGGGGGATCGCCGGGAGTCGGCGGAGGCCGACTGCATCGCCCAGACATTCCACCTTGGCATCTTTTCGGCATTTCTATTTCTATTCCGATTCCGATTCCCCAGGGGAAGCAGGGGAGAGAGGGGCAGGCGTGCAGGAGGCGACCGAAATGACTTTTATTCCACGTTTTCCACATCTTCAGCGTCGTCCTGCGATTTTTTCCACTAATTAAAACCGTGTTGATAACACATTTCAATTTGGCTTCCGGCTGAGCCTTAAAGTCGTTTGGTAACGGGGATTCCATTTAAAGGATTTCACTTATTTCAGTAATATATAAATTTAATTACTTATGTGAAGATTCAAGGGTGCAAATATGTTGAAGAGAAGAACTCAAGTCTTAGATTGCAATTTAGGTTACTTTGTTACTAGCTCTACGATTGTTAATATCAAAATCTAGCTCTTGGGAATACCTCGGCTAATATACATGTTTTAAATAATTACATATATGTTTCTATCAATACAAATTAAATCATTACATTAAGAAGAATCTTAGCTTAGTTTTTGACACACCTTCGGACTTCCACTTTTCACATCTTCAAAGCGTGCTTAAGGGTACTCTCACTAATTAAGCAGCCAGTTGAATACAGTTTCCATTCGACTTTCGGCCAAATTTTAAGGCTTCTAGGGGCGTAAGTGATTCTGCAGCGTTTCGGCTCGGTTCGGGGTTTTTAGCCGGTCTCCGGCATGAGTAATGTCTCCCTTTTGACTCATTTGGTTACACGCACTGCCGTACCGCGCCCGCTCTTTGACTCATGCATGCATAAATATCCTGGATGGAAACTACGTCTGGGTCCTGCGTCCTGCTGTTCCTTCGCTTCCTTTCCCTTTCGGCGGATTCTCCGCCTTTTGTGCGCATATTTGTCGGCTCTGCTCAGGCAGCGTCGATTGTAAATTACGCCCCTAATGCGCCCATTTGTATGCTGCAAAAATTGCCGCTTATTGAATATTTAGCGAGCTAACCTGACACAGGACCTCTCCGGCTCCAGGAGCCCCTAATGAACTCATTTGGGACCTGGCATGCGTGCTGTTTAGACTGTCCAAATCGGCGGCATAAAGAAACCGAAAAGTTTTCGCATTTTAAATGATTAAACAACAAAAAGCCGCCCCACAGCCGATTCAGGGTTTGCATTTGTCTCTTGCGACCTCTCACCTCTGACTCTGTTTGGGCCCGTTTGCTTATCACAATCGGGTGCCAGGCCAATGAAGAGCGAGGAACTCAGTGACTGACTGACTGACAGGCGAAATGAGCTGGGATTACGGCCACCGATAAGCAAGCGAAGCTAGGATTGGGGCCCAGAGAGCAACAGGAATGCCAGCTTGGCCTTTTTAAAGTATACTTTTTGGTATAGGTGTTAGCCAGAAAGACTATCAAGTCACTATTAGAGGAGATATATGTCTGGAGCCTTTAACACATCATAAATATAATAAATATATAGAGAAGATAATTCTTTTTCAATTTAGAGGATGTGCTCAGCTTTTTTAAACACCTTTCCTGGCATCTCCAATACTGCCTTCAATATGGGGGTGAGGTGGGATTGGAGCTATTTTAAGGCCCAGGAATTTGATTAGTTTTGAGCACTTTTCCGAGAATTCCAGCCGGAGCCGGTGCCGGTGCACAGGGGAACCCTTGCTCGTGGCCTGGACATAATTAGAATGGAACTTTGGCCCGAATCGACGCCTTTTCATTCAGTTGCGCCATTGTGTCTTTCCAGGGAAAATGTCATTTAGAAATATCTTTCGCTCGGCTGTGCCTGCTGCCCCCAAGTCCTTGAATCAACACCCACACACACATCGGGAGCAGGATGTCTGGCAATCGATACTTCATTAAGATATCGTGCTCTAGACTTTCCGCTTACGTTTCCCTGATTACTTTGCATAGTTCCTCCTTCTCCCCGACTTTCCGCCTTATCTGCCCCTCCCTGGGACTCGGATTCTGAACTTTAGCTCCTTCGTCCTGCTCCTGCGTCTGACGTGCCGCCTCGTCCCTTGTTTTTTGGCCCCGGCTGGCGAATAAATCGCAAAAGCGTATTAGAGGCCCGCAAATTATTTGCCACCGGATGTGTGGCCCAGCTGGCTGCCTATCGTCGGAAGTCGAAGCCGTTGGCCGCCGTCGGCGTCGCCGCCTGGAGATCCCTGCTATCCTGGCTCTGGCTCTGGCTCAGTCTCAGTGCCAGTTCCAGTTGGAGATCCCGGGGTCGTGGCCCTGTGTTTATCACATGAACACAATCAAATTAGCGCACATCGAGTGCAAATAGGCGGAGATAGGCCCAGCTGGTACCGAGCAGTCGTCCTGGATCGCTGGATGGGCGAGAAGGTCTCTCCCCGAACCAAGACGTCGATTAATTAGTTCTTTTGGGGGCTGGGACTATTAGCCTGGATTGTAGATATTATACTTGGACTCTAAAGCCTTTCAAAGGGTCTTGAAACACAAATACACTAATCAGAAAGACTCTGCCAAAGATCCTCTAACAAGGAAACATCAATTGATTGTTGGAAATACTCCCCTTGAAAGGAGACCTCCATTCCCAGAGCCTTTCGGCCAAGTGGCTTCTGCCCAACTCATTTGGCAAGTTTGTTAGGGAACCTCCTTGCGGTTGGAGGGGCCTGGAGAGATGTCTTCAGCCACGGCTCCCGCTGACTCCGCATTCTGCCCAATGAACTTCGACACCACTGGGGGTCCTGGAACTGTCCCACTTTGTTGCCAGTAATTCCCTGCTCCTGCCTGGGAGCTGTCAGCCAGGAACTTTGCTGCAGTCGCAGCAGCAGTAGCATTTGCAGTTGCAGTTGCAGTTGCAGCTTCGAGGGTTCCAGTGCTCAGTGCTCAGTGCTCAGTCGCCTTGACAGCTCCGACAGAAAATATGAGCAGGCAAGGAAAGGACCCTGGGGAACATGGCAGGGAGTATGTGGAGTCCCTCCCGCTTGTCGCTGTCACATTGTTGTCATGTGACTGCCGCTGTCAGGACTCGGGACCAGGGTCTCGGGTCTCGAGCCTGGAGAAGATTGCCGGCCACCCAGAGCCGGGCTAGGCAGCCTTGGTTTAATCAACATTACTTGTGCTTAAATCAATTAAAAACTAATTACGTTTCATGCCCCGTTGAGCGCGCAACTTTGTGGCTTTCCTCGGGAAATTCGCCCACACAATCCTTTGAGTCTGGGAGCGCTCAAAAGGCGTTAATAGAATTTCGCCTCTGCCATTGCATTGCTGCACCTGGCCAAAAGCCCGTTAAGGCCAAAAGCCAGTGCATCTGCTCTGGCTTTGACTCATTTGGGGAAAAGCCGTTGCTGGCTGGCTGGCTGCTGCGCCGAAGTGCAAAAATTAGACGACACACACAGGTGCGCCTCCCGGGCTTATAAGAGGCCACAAAATTAATAAATTTTAGCCAAAGAATACTAATTACAAGAACCACCTGATGCGGGCTGGCTGCTTTGCGCGAAATCTATTTAGTCCTTAGAAAGTTCCCTTGGTATGGGAAAACATTTCCGCATATGATTTTATTTAAGCTTGTAATCATTTACAAGGAATAAACACCAAGGAGGACCTGCATAGATTAGAAACCCGTAGGCTTGCTCTGCCATAGTAGGTCTTGCCATTTTCCTGGTCTTGGGGCGGGCTTAGCCTCTCATTTCCCCCGCCCCGCCCATGTCCAAATATAATTATAGGCCGCTTCAATGGCCAGGCCCCTCCCTTCCGCAATCTATCTAAACTGCAGCTAATCACAAGCTGCAAGCTGAGTAGCTCATAAATATGCATTTACACACTTTTGTACCGCGCAACTCGGCGTATTAATTTTTAATACCTGCCTCCGCCCCGTCGCTGCCCCGCGGCCGCCACCGAATCTGGATCTGCCACGGGTACTTCCAAGTCGCCAAGTGGACAAAGAGCGCCTGGCTAATTAGCCAGCTCGCTCAATGGCCAATTGCCACGCAAAATCAGCCAAGGGTAGCGGCAGCTACACACAACGGCAGGGCTCCGCGCTGTCCGGACTCCGGACTCCGGACTAAACACAGCGTTTAAAGCCAAAAAATAAACAACAATTTAGTGCAGATTAGCGCCGAACACACACACACACACACACACAGGTGGCAGGCAGGCCCCGGCCAGGGGGACCAGAGGGGCGCCTTTTGTTTATATTGTTGTACGTGTGTCGGCGCGGTGAGGTGCCATTGTTTCAACGCTCGGAACAGCCGAGTTCTGGGCGGAATCGCCAGGTGGTCAGGTGGGCGGGGGACAGGGGGACAGGGGGTCAGAGGGACAGAGGGACGGGGCTGGTGACATTAGGCTCGGGTTTGAATGGAGCTCACAGGCTGCTTACATGCATTGACTGGGGCTACGGCTGCACGGAGAGAAAGAAGTAGATTTTACATTCCCTTACATTTAATTCCTGTTCTAGGGTTCCTCCAGTAACTGCTGGTACTGTGAAGAGGTTCTCATTAAGTATTGCTCGAATTTTCCATTCATTTTCCTATAGTTCCCTAGGCAGATGTCAGATATATTGGTCTGACTTTCATTAACTTAAATTAAATTAGGCTGAAAGCATTTAAATGATCATGACTGCATAATTGCCTTTAACTAAGCCACGATTTCTCCCAGTGCCTCGGTAGCACCGATGAGGGAAAAGGGGTGGCCAAGCGAAGGCCGACGAGGGGCTAGCTGCCTTTAGTTTGGCTAATTGCTTGAAGAGCACACAACAATGGCGATGGTGATGGCAAATGGCAAATGGCAACGACGATGGCGATGGCATACTTCCGCTTCCGCTCCTGCTGCCGCAGCCTGCGTTAAGCTGGCAAACTAATTAGATTCGTGCGCCTCATTGGGCCACTTTTGATTTGGATTTGTGCCTCAGAGTGCCTGGGAACTTTCTCCTCTCACGACTGAGAGGAGCTGACTGCATCATATTTGGTTCAAGTTCGCGGAAAATGCACAAGAAAACTGCGCCAAAACAACAAATAAAGGCAAATGCGACATGTGGCTGGCTGAACCGCCAAAAGCCCGAAAAGAAAGTTCAAGCCAAGCCGCAAAACAAAAAACTTTCTGGCCCTCCTCGAAAAATAGAGAAAATAATAGAAGCAACAAACTGAGGGAAAAAAATTATGCGAAATTTAATTTGACTTTTGTTGTTCTGGAAGATGTTGTCCCCCTTGCTCTTGTTGTTGGCAGCCACTTCTGCGCTTTCCATTTTAGTTTCCTGCCAGCTGGCAGCAAAAGCACCAAGCTGCGCCCGGCAGGGGAGGGCTCCCTCCCTCCACCGTCTCCGAAAAAGCCAAAGGACCCTCCCGAAACTCGTAATTTGCCAGCTTGGCTTGTACACACTTAGTTTGTATTATTTAGTTGCAGCTAGTGGGGGCTAGCGGGGCAGTGGGGTGCCCCATGTGAGCAAGAAATATGATTATCTTATGCATGCACTGCACTGCAGTGGGGAGCCTAATAAGCCAAAGGGGCAATGCCGAAATTATGGCTAAAGCTATTTGCAGGTCCCACTCGACCCTACTTAGGCCATGACTTTCAATGTGCAATCAAGCGAGTTTTTGGGACACTTAAAATAATATCATAATAGAATAAGGAAATACTAAGAACTGGAACTGGTTATACAAATTATATTCAAATATTCTTGGGGTCTTAATTGTTATGGTAATATTTGCTTTTTAAGAGGCGGAATATATTAGAATTGTATACTTTATATGGAGTTTCCTTTACACTTTTCTAGATTTATTAGAAAATTTATTACACTAAGATCCCAAAGAATACTATTAATTGTAGAGGACACTTAAAATAATAACATAATAGAATAAGCCAAGGAAATACTAAGAACTGGAACTGGTTATACAAATTATATTCAAATATTCTTGGGGTCTTAATTGTTATAGTAATATTTGCTTTTTAAGAGGCGGAATATATTAAAATTGTATATTTTGTATGGGGTTCCTTTACACTTTTCTAGATTTATTAGAAAATTTATTACACTAAGATCCCAAAGAATACTATTAATTGTAGAGGACACTTAAAATTATATATAATTATATGATTATACAAATTATATTCAATATATTAATTGTTAGAGTATTTATTGCTATTTATAAGCAGAATATATTTAATATTATATTGAATATATTTACACTATTCAAGTATTATTAGAAAATTAATTACATTAAGATCCCAAAGAATACTATTAATTGTAGAGAGAGATATAAAGGGCCTGTATACATTTTATAACAATAAATATATGCAACTAGTGTTAGAACTACAAAGTATTACATTATTTTAAAAATATGCAAACACTCTCCTAGGGAAACCCCTAGTACCTTTGGTTCTCACTTAAAGAGTTCCCACTGTTTCCCTGAGACTGCAGTTTTTGCCGAGGTGCGAGCAAAGTGCATTTATATGTTCCTCGTAAATGGCAGCCAATGCATGCGCCAAGTTGTGTTGCAGTTCTCAGGTGATTGGCGCCGGAACTTGTTGGCTTCCCCTTGATTTATATTGACAATTGCATTGCCAATAAATGTATTTTGGCGAATGGCCCTCACTCCCCTGCCGCCGCCCCCTCGCCGTTTACCAAACTATATTTTTTGGGGGCGGGGAAGTAAACCGCTTTTGGGCTTGATCCCCGGATCAGGATTCTTTTGTGTTTTGCTTCCTCAAGGAGCAGTCTGTGCGGGTCAATTAATAATTTATAAGGGGTGGCATGAGGGGGAGCAGGGCTCTCCAGGGGTGGGGGCAGGGGTAGGGGCTCCTGAAGGGTGGTTTCCATGCAATATGCATAATGTGTGCCCTTTGATTTTCTGCTTTGGCATGCACATTTATTTATATTTCATTTTGGCGCTGCTGGCCCTTTCGGGTTTCCTTTGCCGCTGCTGCTGCCGCTTAGCATTTCCTATTTATGTCAAGGACCTGGCTAAGCAATTTGGGTGGGAACGGGGTTGGCGGGGCGCTCTGGTGGGTGCAAGGGTGAGCCCGGGGGCCCCCTTTATTATGCATGGTGTGTGTGGGAGTGGGGGGGGTGCCTGGGGTTTTTTTTTTGTTTTTGCGGCCAGAGACGGTGCGAGTATAAAAACTAGAAACAAGCAGCGTCAGCATCAACGGTTTATATTAAAAACAACAACCGCAACAGTACACAGTGAGAAAATATACAGAGCTAGGCATAAATAAAATGCATTCCACAGAATGCCAAGGAAAAGCAGCCCAAAAACATGCCACAAAATATTACACGCAGCGAAAGAAAGATGATAATGATTAATTATTATTAATTAAATTAAACAATGCAAACAAGTGAACCCTAAACTTTATCAATGTTTACTTAGAGAAGCCTTTGTTTTTCCACTTCTTCTGCAATTAAATAATAAATAACATTGACAACTTAATATTTTTTTTCGCTGTGCAGCTACAACTGCAACTTGGAATCGGCAGCGGCAACAACAAGGATGGCCGGCCAAAAAAAGACCGAAAACTAAAGTATTTACACTCGCTTTTAGTGGGCCCGGCCCCGCCTCCGCCCCCTTGTGGGCCATGTTTTCTAATTTCTGTGCACGCCACTCGCCGGCGAGCTGCATGTTGTGTTGCGTTTTATTTTTATGTCGCACTCATACGCTTTTGACTTTTAAAGTCCTCTGTTTAAGTGTATTTAACATTTCCTCTAATGATACTCAGGGCCAAGTGGCATTTGTTGCCCTCTCCCTCTGCCGCCCTGCGCCCTCCGCCGCCCGTGGGGCTGCGGCGAGATCCTGTCCCGCTCGCAATAAGCCGCTCTGCTCAGTTGGTAAGTGGCAGAGCTTCCCGTTAGCTGCGGTTGGCAGTTGTCAAAGTGACCTCAAAGAACAGAGAAAGATGGAATCGCATGTGAGCTCATCTGTAAGTGTGTCGCCCTGTCCTCTCGCCCTGTCCCTGCCCCTGCCCCTGTCCCAGAGCCCCCGCTCTCCACCCTTTCGTGCACCTGTCTCTTTCCGTAAAGAGCTTTGCCTGCACACATGAGCATAGAAATACAGAAGTCGCTCAGTGCACGTAGAGAAAAACATCTCAAAGTTGATCTGGGACTTTTAAATTATCCAAATATATTTCTTTGGCGTTTTCGGACATACCAGAGGGATATTTTCTATAATAATTCAAGCGTAAAGATAATGTCTAGTATGTGAATTCCTTTAAAAATGTGTCTTTATAGGGAATTTATAGAAATTGTTCCAATTGCTTTCAGCTTTTCAGCAACTTCTGTGGCAACCCTGAGCCTGCTGTATATTTACTTGGATTAATTTAGTAGATTTTGCAGTATAATAAATGGCCATGTTGTTCTCTGTGCAGGAGAGCGCAGGAACACAGGTGAGGCGTGTGCACCTGGGCCATGGCTAATGCATTTGCTTTTGTCTGTTTATTCATCCGCCTTAATGAGCCCTGCCCTCAAGGCCAGCTTGTGTTTGACAGTTGGGAAATGCGCTTTTCCTCCACCGCTCCTGCTGCACCCGGCCCCATGTCCTTTGACGTTTCTTTTTCGGATGAAGCGAAATTAATTACGTTTTTAGAGCCTTGCAAAGTGGAGCCTCCAATTGATTCCAAAGATTATTGCATTCACGCCTCGGCTTGGGTTCGGTTGCTATGACGGGAAAGCGCTCTCATTGTATCTTTGGGCCAGAGCCTAATTAGGGAAATTAAAATATAAGTTCCACATGATAGTCAAGTATTGACTTATGGCTTTCTTTTGATATGAAACATGTATCCTGCCAGTTTCTAGGGGTTTTGCCAGCCTCGAGGCATCCGCGGAATCGAGCAATCACAAGTGGAACTGTCGCCAATGGCCGTGGACGTTGTTGCCTGGCAACAGATACACCACGACGTGGGACAGGTGAGAGTGGGGCAAACGACGGGGAGGGGCGGCAGGAGCCGGAAGGAAGGAGCCGGAAGGAAGGAGCCGGAAAGCAATGGAAAATGCGCGGACGGCGACGGACTCGCGCTGGTGAAGTACAACGCACTTGCAGGGACTCGGCAACTCATTTGATTTACTTTTCATTTCCGGCTGCCTTGCACCAACACCTCAACGGCGATACAATGCGCACTGTCACTGGCACCGGCACACACACCCAGGCACACACCCAGCACACACCCTGGCACACACACTCCACACCCTCGAGTGCAGTCCTCGAAGCCGAGCGTTATGCAATTATAACTTTTGTCATTAGCAACTTAAAATGCAAATTGCTGCAATGAAGCGTCGTCGTCAACGTTGTCGTTGTCGTTGTCGTTGCCGTTGCCTTTTTCGGCACTGCTCCAGCCAGTACTTCACTCTGATTCAGTTACGGGTGCTCCCTTTGGCGCCCCTGCACCTGGAGAAATGCAGGGGTTCATTAGTGGAATAAATGCTATTTTATTGAGCAGGACACCATGGCATTTCCTGAGTGTTCATCATTCCCTCGGCGGGTATGTTGTAGTCTGCCTTGTTTATATATATTTCCTATTTCAGGCGGTCTCCCACTTTCCGCCGAGTGCCTTCGCTGCTGGCGGGGCGTGGCAGTTGTCGTTATTTAAAGTGTTATGACTTAAGTTGCTGTCGTTGGCTTTTAAACGTTATCTAAGTAGCTGCGCTCGACAGGGCCCGGGCCCCGTATCAGCCATATGGCGGCGACATGACGTCCAAAAAGTCAACTGCCGTTTTACATACTCAGTCAGTTTCCTCGGGAAATGGCTGGAAATTGGAGGGAGTGGAGGGAGTGGAGGGAGCACGGGGTCCTACCCAATTAGATCTCTGCGCCGCCGCCAGTTAATTTGTAGCTGTGCGCTGCTTTTTGTGCAACTGCCATAAAGCTTCCATTTCGGGTTTCTCTAGAGCTTCCTTTCCTTTTTCTTTTTCGTTTTCTGGCTCTTTGTTTTTGGCGCTGCGATGGCAACATGCAACATTGTCGGCGGAAAAGCGGAAAAACTATGCGCGAGTGCAACAAGAAGTAACCATAAAAGTGCAGAGTGCCGGGTGCACCTTTGGCTTGAGTGAAACTTTGATCAACCCCCCGTCGTCCTGTCACGTCGAAGGAATTAAACCGGGAAATGCCAGTCCCTCCGGGAGTATAGTTAAATCATTAGCAAGTGTCCCAGCGCTTTGGGCTTGTAAATAACTCCGCGTGTGGGCCACTAAAATGCGGGGCAAAAAGGGCCTTACGAGCCGCCATTTAAAGCTGGAAAGAGGCAGGAGGGCTATCCCCTCCTCGTGCTCTTGATAGTTCATAATTGACTGGCAATCCCTCAGCTCTCGGCTCACAGATCATTGAGGGCTCAATCAGGCCTGCGGCTGGCTCACTCACTTCACTGGGTTTCCTCGCCGGGATTCCGGAAGGTCTGCCGGGGTCAGGGGCAACTAGTGTCGAATGCTGCTGTTGAGTTGATTAAATTGGTGTTAAAAAGTTTAAGTGCCTGTTGGTACAATGTAGGACAGTAAAATTTCATAGCCTACTTGGCCGCATCTCCGTCGACTTCGCTGTTCTCTGTGCTGGCCATAAAAGCACGCCGCCGCTAACGCTAACTGTTACGTGTGTAGTTCAAGTGCGCACTTTTGGCCCACTTACGGGGCCCGTCTACAGCCCTTGTCTTTGGCTAGGATGTGGCAAGGCCAGGGGCCGGGACCGGGACCCACCACCCAGCCCAGTTAACAGTCAACGGCCAACGGCTGTGAGCTCACGGATATCCTCAATCGTCAGGCTCCCCGCCTGAACTCTCGAACTCGAACAGATAAATTACACTGGCGAGCAGGGATTGAGGGTTTTGTGCGGATTTGGGTAATAGCAACATAAGAATACTTGTTAACGGAGTCGGAAAATCGTAAAATGACATATGAGGATCTATATAAATTAGAGCTTTCTTATATAGTTTCTGGTTCGTTCAGATGGAGATTCTGGGAGGCTTATCCTTAGTAACCTTGCAGTCGAATACAATAATGAATAAGTTCGAACTATTAATATAGATATATAATAATATAAGGATATATACAGATAAGTAAGCCGAGCAGTGCAGTGTTCTGGCCGAAACTCACTGCGGATATAAGCTCACGACACGTGTCTGGGCTGTCTAATTGGCAAAGCGAATGAATCTATTTGGCAGCTGACCACTCCCCCCACGTCCACCCCACGGCCATATTTATCCCGATGCCCGTTCTCGGTCCCCCGCCACCCTCGGCTCCCCTCGCCAGTCGAGCGTTTTCAATTAGAGGGCGAGAGCGCGCTTTCGATTTGCGTATTATTTATGGCGTCCGCAAATCGTGCACATTATTCATAAGCCCTGAGAGGGATGGCTTAATGGCCACTCGGAGCGGGGTGGGGCGGCTTGGTCCATAAGGGGTGGCCCTGCAGCCACTGTGGGGGAACTGCCACCCCTCCTCATTGTCGATGGGCTAAATAAGTAATCTTGAATGGAGTTGTTGCCTCCATTTCAATCCGGGTGAGGATGCACTTGGGGAACGAGTGCAGATTATAGTTGGGTTCTCGCTGGGAGAGGGGCCAGTGGAAATTGCCTGGGTTTAAATATAAATTCCGGATGGAAATGTTACAAAACTGAGTCAAAAAAGGAAGTCAGCCAGCCATCATCGGAATCAGTTGCTCATTACCTTCAACCGCATTCCCAGCTATCAGGCCTTCTATTAGGTATTTCTTTGATTTAAGTAGAAATATCTAAGTCTTAACATCAATAATTATACATTTATATTTCCCTTCTGCATAAACTCCTTTCAAGTATACTGAAATTGAGTCCTTGCTTTGGCTTCCCATCGGCTGAATGTATACCTCTTTGGAGAACTGGCGGCCTGCTTTCAAATGCAAAGCGATTTTAGCCCGACGTGTGCCTTGCGGTCGAATGCAACTCACCTGCGTTCCGGACCAGGTGCGGGTTTATCTCCGCCGCACACCTACACATACCAGCCCGGACCCACACACACTCTAGACACACCCGCAGACATGAGTCGCGCCATGAAATGCAGAGTTGTGCGAGTCTCAACTGTTTGCAAGCCGCTGGCGTCCAGTCCCGAGTGCGGCATTAGGCTAGCGATGTGCGTGAGTCCTTGTTCCGTAAGGATCAGCAGGGGAGGCCCTTAAAGCCAGGGACAGGAATCAGAGATTATAGTAGGAACAGTCAATAAAGTCTGCCTTGTCTTTGAGTCAACCATAATTAGGAGAAAGGACACTGCTTCTTTCGGAAGACCATTTTAAATATAAAAAGGAATAGGACGGAGTCCGCCACCGACCACCTCTAGCTGCAGGACCAACAGGTTGGCAGCTCTGAATATATATGTTGCTCCTGCCATTGGCAAGGGGGAGTGGGTGCTGCTGCGTCTCAGCTGCAGACCATTCGAGCACTTAAGGCGACCACATAGCCAAACCAAGTGTCAGCACACAAATCCACCTGAGTCGGCAGGATACCGGCTGCCAACAGGAGTCCTGAGGCAATGACGATGCCTGGGGTTACTCGGGGAGTCCCTGGAGCTGACAACTGACTGACCGGACCCAGGAACTCTGATTGAAACTATTGTTTTGAGTCCAAGAACCTAATATTTGCATGCCCATAATGCCCATGAGGGGCCCCCCGGAAGACTCAGTGTTCCAATGCCAAATTGTCCTTAACAGATAAACCTCTGTTGGATTCTCTTGCGACTGCGCAGTTCCCCTTTCGTGCTCTTAAATGTTAAGTTATCAGAGTCTTAGCCGGAATTTGTTCCCTTGCCAGAGCGTTTCAGCCTAGTTTCCAGAGAGTAGTGCACTAGGTAATGGTTCGCATGCCAAGTTCACATTTCGGGCCGGAGATGAAATATGTGTTTGCCACGGCGCCTCAAAAGAGTCCTTCTGCCGCTGCCCCCGACCAGTGGTTGCGTGTCCTGCCGCAATTTTACGGGGCTCGAGGAGGCTCCAGACACTCTCCAGAGCCTGAGCCTCGGCACTTGATAAAACCTGTTGAAAATATGGGAGGTCGTTGATTTATTGACTTGGTCGGGGCAGGACGACTCTTTCGGCAATATTTTAATTAAAAACTCTTTCCTACTGCCCCCTGGCTGCCACACACACACACACACACACAGGTGTGTCTCCTCCTGTTTTTGGCAGTCGTAGTCGTAGTGGCAGTCGCAGCCGCAGTATTCCCTCAAGTAATTTTCGGGCCAAAGATGAGGCATATCGAGGCTGGCGAGAGATGCAGACACCTAATAAAACTTTTGCGACAAGAGCTGCTTTCGAGTGTAACGAAAACAAAAACAATAATTTTCCGACTAAAATAAAGTAAAGTAGAGGGAGAGGTCCGGGCGGCCGGGGGTGAGACACCTGAACTGGACTGGACTCGGTGTCCTGGCCCCCGGAGGATTCCGGGTCTGTCGTCAGTGGGACATTTGCAGTTTTCTATTTGCCATCTTCGGTTGGAATCCATTGTTGTTCTTGCTGCTGCTGGAAAACTATTTGCCATCTCGACAATTTCCCGCACGTGCAGAGCATTCGCAAGGCAAAGCAAAGTTTTTCGATTGCGGGTGCGATGGCAGGTGCAATATTTCAATAATATATATATATGACCGGAATATATATATACATTTACCCAGGAAGAGCAACTTTCAATGATTTCATATTTTTCCCAGCCATTGAAGAGGGCAAATGGACCTCAGCTCGCCCCTCTGAGCCCAGCTCCGTGTATACTTTTCCGCCGGGAATCGGCAATTAATAACAATTAGAGCCGGCGCCGCCATCATCGCCTAATTGCGGATAATACATAACTCTCCCACTATATAAACTCTATATAGAGCTCGCCTACTTGCCGGCAATAATTTATGCCGAAAGCGTAATTAAATTAATTAGGATTAACTTTGGCTGTGCGCGCATTAAACTAGCTTTGATTAGCTTATGTTTCTGCATACATTTGACAACTTAGACATGCAGATACAAATGTATCTACGTGGCTGTCGCTGTCGCTGTAGCTGTAGCTGTAGCTGTATCTGTCTCCGAGTGTGTCCGTGTATCTGTGCATCTGTGTGTCCGTGTGTTCGTGTGTCTGTGCATCTGTGTGTGTTTGGCGCATATGTCGCATGCTGTTTAATCTGAATGCTGGCTTTGGGTCGCTTCGGTAATCATAAAGATGGAATAAGCGATGAGCTCTGTCCGCCCGTGCCAATTTGCCTTAGTTAGCTCTCACGCATTGTTCCTGTTATTGTTGTTGTTATTGTTGTTGTTATTGTTTTTGTCATTGTTTTTGTCATTGTTTTTGTGATTGTTTTTGTATCTGGCATGTCCTGCCAATTGTCCTAGCCGCTACGTGGCTAAAAGCATTAAAGAGCATTAAAGATGAGTAGCTGCTCCTTTCGCCCCGGCGAACTCTAACTGTCTTCTCAAGCCACAACAATCTAATATTAATTTAACAATATCAACTGTCAACTATTCATTTATATAGTTAAGAGAAAACTGAATGAAAGATGCTCTTTAAGTAATAAAATAAATTAATAAACAAAATAGACTTCTGAAATCATTATAAAGTCAATTTTCCTGCAGTATCTTGTTTCTTTAAAACTAAATATTTGCCATTTTTGGGGCCAAGAATCGCTCTCCATTTGCTCTCTGGAATATAGACCCTTCGCCTGGCCAAATCCAGGCTGTTGGCCATAATTCATTGGCCACAATGGCAGTTAGTTTAGTGACTTATCAGATTTTTAATGATTTCGCCACTTACAAGCATAAAAGTGCGAGTGTGGCCGCATTTAAGATTTATTTTCGCTTTTTGTGTGGCTCAGCTGCGGGTCTCCTAGTTTCGGACTCGTCTAATTTATGTCACGAATAAATGTGTCGCAAATCATTACGCGGGGAACTCTCCTACTTTTCTTTCGGTTGTGTGATTGTTGGAGTGTCAGAGGACGCTTTATTTAATGGCTTGGAAATGGAAAAAATAAACAAACAAACCGGGAACGGGAACGGGAACGGGGACGGTGATGGCGACGGTGACGGGGAGCAGCGATGACGAGGCATTCGAGTTGGAGGACATCAGGACGAACGAGCCACCTAAATATAGACACAAATCACAAAAACTCAGGCAGTCGGGCTGGCAGGCAGGCGGCAGGCAGGCAAAAGGAGCAAACCAAAGCAGGATCCATTGTTTTTGCCCCTGTTTCTATTGTTGTTATCCTTGGTGGTGGCTGAGAATGAGCACATTAAATCAAAAGTGGTGCATAAAGCAGAAACAGGAGCAGAGGTCACTGGGGCTGGGCTGGGAGAGAGTTTACATGGAGCAAAGAGCATCGAGTTGAAAACACAAGGATTAAAGGCGGCAGAAGGGCGTTGGAAAGGACGAAAACGAGGCAAGCGTTTAACGCCTGCAGGATATTTATGATCATGAATTTTCTTATTGTGCTGCCACACAGCACTGAGCACTGAGCACAAAACCCGACCGACAATTCAAGATCGCCAAGCAGTACGAGCCAAGGTAAGTTGTGGCTAAATTTTGGCCACAGGTTGGCCTTTTCAGGTGAATTCTGAAGAGGAGATATGTCAAAAAGTAGTAATAACTGCCACAAAATCGTTAAGGCTAACTTTATTTATTTTTTTAAAATCTAAAAACATATTTTAATAAGCATGAGCTTGCTTAGAGAAGTATTTGTTGTCTCAGAACCTAAGAGTAAGCTAGACTATAAATCAAGTAAGTGTTTGTAGGTGATGTGCAACAGATTTCTGTTCCAGTCAATCCCAAATATTTTCTGTAAGTGTCCAGCTGTTGGCCTTGTCGCTGTCGTCCCGCCGCCCTCGCTGTTCCTTGGCCTGTCCCGCCTGGCTCCCAGGACTCTAAACGATTTATTAGACAGAGACATAGACAGAGACGCAGGAACGTCGAGCGGACGGCTGAAGGACTCGCAGGGCCGATGTCTGAGCCGAGTCAGTCTCGACCTCCTTCGGACGCGGGAATGGAGCCTCGTCTGCATCGAATGGAGGTCCGTCGCCGCGCCCACCAATCGACAGAAATGAGTTATAAAACTTCAATAATCTGAGCGAAATATTTATTCATGTTTAGCACGCAGATATGCAAAGGGAGTGGCAGGGCAGGTCCTGCCGGCAGAGGAGCCTTGGAGCGGCCATTACTTTATTTACATCATATCCTGCAGGATGTGCTGGCACACCGTGCTGCTCACGACTGTGTGGCGCACTTACAGCGAATCAATAACAAAATAAATCGTTTTACAACCGCAGGACATTGTATTGTGTTACACAAAAGATTGCCAACGCCGAGCCACCCCCTAAAGGATTCGATGGCTTCGAAGGGTGCTGCCTTCAGCTGCAAGGAGCAAAGGATGAAGCTACGAAGGGGAACGAGGAGCAGAGCGGCGGAAGGAGGCAGGGACTCCTGCCAGGGCCAATGAAAGCGAAAGAAACGAATCGAGTCGAGTCGAAACGGAGCGAAACGATTCGAATATGTACACTGCGAATGCCCATAAATATATTGTAAGTATTTTGTGATAATACTAAAGTTAAGTTATACTTAAGTATATTCAAATTAAACACAAGCTTTAGTGGCCATACAAATCCAAGGGGTTTCTAAGAAGGAGTTTGAAATTCCCCAGTTTCATGTGTTTTAAAATTATATTAAAGAATAGAACGCTTACATTTAGATTTCTCAGCTTTCCCAAAAATTAATTAGTATTTACCTAAGACCTTAAATATTATCTGTGGCTCTATAAAATGTCCTTGCAGTCCTTCTGCCCCTTTTTGTGCCCGGTGCACGAGTTGAGCAGCCAACAACAAGAAACAATGCCCAGGCACTTGGCAGAGAAAACAAGCAATGAAAGGATATTATAGTAAAAGTATTTATACAGCGAAAGGGAAAAGAGCACCAGAGCAGAGGGAACAAGGACTCGGTCCGGCTCCGAGCACCTCCAGCACCGAGCTGGTAGATGCACTACGAGGATAAAGTGAAAGGAAGTAGAAAGTATAAATCGTTGCAATCAATTTTCGCTATGTGCTAGGAATTGATAAACTGCTTCAGCTGCAGCTCTGGCACCCTGCCTCCACTCCGGGCACATCCTGCAGATCCTGCAGATTCTGCAGGGACTGCGACCAGTTTGCCTGTCAGTCGCCAGGCTCTATTTGGGTTACCTACATACCGCACAAAAGTGAGAACTTATGGGTCACAGTGGGAGGCTCCGCTGCTGGCTTTGTTTATGGCTCAGCTCCAGTCCGGGCCAGTTCGGGCCAGTCCGGGCCAGTCCCGTCTAAACAAGCTGCTTCTAATCAGGGCTTCGGTGCTGATCAATTCCCTTCCATCCCTTGCGTGATATATGGGAATGGGAAGTGTGCGTATATATTTGCATGCTTTGCGGTGGCTTATATGGCCGCTTTAATGTGATAATTACTACTTTCTCTTTACATTGACAAAGTTAAAGAAGCCGTGCTTATTGCGGAAGCTCTCCACGGCATTGCCCGGAAGGCAGCCCTTCTTGCAGTGGCATCCACTGGGATTGCACCTGCCGCGGCCGCACCAGGTGCCGACGACCCGGTCACCGTTGCCGCAGATCTTGGCCTTGCAGGTGTTGCCATGTTTCTCCCTCTTGCCGCCAAAAGTTCCGCAGGAGTGGCCCTTGCCGTTCTCGGCCAACTCGAAGGTGATGTGCGTGGGCTTGCAGCAGTCGGCAGAGGCTTTCGGCGTCAAGCAGCAAAGCCAAATGGCCAGGATCAGGGAAAGGACAATCGACAGTCTCATCTCTGCCAAGACAAGAATAGTAACTACTGACTTCCACAAGTGAACGGAGGTATTTAAGGGCTTGGGCCCATGGGATTCGCAACCAATTTTTAGATAAAGCTTTTAATTGAGAAACCTGTTTCCCCAATGAGATAAATAAAATACAGATCCCCGCACTGTTCACAAGTCTTTAGACCCTTTTTATCTACAAATAAGCAATTTGTACAAGAAGTTAAGAGGCACAGGGAATGTGTAAGAACATTTCGCGTTTAATTTAACGAAAGAACAATAATCACCGCCACATTACTGCACGATATTAGAGTTCAGGGATCGTTGACATATTTGTTAAGAAAGCTTTAACTTTTTATCTAAACTCGGAGATAAAAAGCGAAGAAGAAAACCTCACGAAATGGGTTTAAGTCTTTCTTTATCAAGAGGTAGAAGTGACGTTTTTAGATCACTCTCCATGTTATATTCAATGTTCAATTAAAATGAAATGTAATTGCTCACAAAAATCCCTAGCTATCAGCTAAGTCTATAAATCAGCTAGCTAATCAGCTAGATCTATAAATTAATAAGCCAATTAGTCAAGCAAATATGCAATAATAAAATACCAAGAACGAACTGAAATATATGTGTGCTCGTGTTTTTTGTGGTAAATGCGAAACTAAGCAGATTGTGGCTTAGGACGGAATCCATTTAGCTCTCGCCAGGCCCTAGTTTTTCCGGGAAAAGCCAGGGCAAGATGAGAAAATCACTCTAAAATGATTTGACACTTGTCGGCAGGGAGACGACGGGGCCAGGGACAACGTGGGAGGCAGACGGTGACACATGCCGGCGAAATATTGCGCATACGCCGCGTGGAACGCACAATAAGAGCAACATATTTATGTGTAACAGTGGCGGCTCACAGCCACGGCCTTGCCGCAGCCACTGCGTCTGCGAAATAAATATTTTATAATTTAATCAACATAAAAGCAACAAAGCTGAGAGAGAGGAAGGAAAGGGGCGCGACTGCTCAGAGGTTAAGGGAGACAATAAAAGCCCAGTCGCGGATACATACGTTGGCGCGATAATGCTTAATGATAAGCGCAAGTCGGCCTGGGAATGAGATATATATACATATATGGGGGACCGTACTGGCGGCAATAGGCCAAGATGTTTATCACACCGAGTGAGACAATAAAACGCGGAGACAGACGTCAGCCTCGCTCCCATTTCGCTGGCTTTCCCGTGCATTTTCCAGTACCCACCACCTACCACCCAGTACCCAGCACCCAGCGCCCAGCACCCATTTTCCATTTCCCGGAGCCCTGCGAGGTCGACGACTGGCGCTGACAAATGGACAATGTCTGACAGACGACAGGCCCGTGAGCATTTCGAGTTTGGACAAGTTTATATTTGCATTTATTTCTATTAGGCGCACATTTGTCAAAAGCCGTTTACGAGTGTGTGCCGCCCCCTGAAAAAATGAGTGAGATCAAATCTCGCAGACAGCTTTAACTTCTCTGCTTGGCTTTTTTATTGTCCTTAAAGCTCCCTCGCCGTAACGGATGTCTCCGTTCGATTTGCTCGGCCGTTTTCCATCCGTTGTTGTCCTTTGAGTTGCCTGTTTTTTTTAGACAAACGGACTCATCAAAGTAATAAAATATTTATTCGGTATTGTTGTGCACTTTTATTTGACATCATAAACAAAACCCACAGAAGTGTAAACAAAGCTGGGGAAGACGTGTTCCTCGAGCTGATGCTGATGCTGATGCCGATGCTGATGCTGTTGTTGTCGTTGCTGGGGACTCGGGACTCGGGGCTCGGGGCTCGGGGCTCGGCTCCTCCTGCGAGTCCTGTGACTCCTGTTGTTGACTTATTTAAGACATAAAGTGCTCACGCACACAGCCACACACGAGCCGAGTATTGACACGCTTACGTGTGGGCGTTGCCAAACTTAACGCCTTTGTACGCCGCTGCCATCGGGCGGAAAATGCGGAGAGCCGGGGGAAAACCAGGCACAGAGCCGAAAAACAGAAAACCAGAAAAACAGAAAAACAGAAAACCAAACAAGGAACCGAGTCAAAAACGCATAAATTGTTGCTGCCGCTGCCGCTGCCGTCGGAGTGTGTAAATGGTTCTTGACATTGCCTCTAACTAGGCCGGGATGGTCTCCGGCTTCCCTTCCGCGCTGCATGTTTACTCTCGAATTGATTTCTGACCTCGCTGACCTTTTCTGCACATGCCGCATTGTATGGGAAAGTCCCGTGTACTTAAATTAAAAAAAAGTGTCAAATTTGTCCCTTATCTCTTGTAGATTCTCAATATATTTGCTTTAAAATCTGGCTCTCAGTCGTCAGTCTCTTCACTGCCGCCGTTATGATCGCACGCGTCGTCCTAATTGTGCTCGCACTATCGCTGATCTTGAGTCTAGCGGAGATGGCTCCGGCTCGATCTCCTCCACTCTTGAGAAGGCGAAGAGCGACCTTTTCCAGCGATTGCTCATCCGACCACAAAGGATGCAGACAAAGAATTAATAATATAAAAGTAAATAAACGAACGAGTTGACTGAGTGAAAGAATAATAATTGCTATTATCTATTTGTTTGTTTTTTTGAGGTGTTCTGTTACCAGTGGCTTCTCTCAGTCGGAAAAAATAAGAATAAAATGTTAAGGCGCCTGAGGAGAAGATGATAAGAAAGACTAAGTAGGCGATTGCTTTTATTGCAATTAAGCTGTGCTATTATTAGAAAAAAGGTGACCATGGACTTCCGTCCGCACTGTGAGAACAACTTGAAATTATTATTATTAAGAACTATTTAAAATCACATGCAAGCAACGCACAAAAAGTGCCACAAAAAGGGGAATGCACATGTAATAAGACTCGCCACCTGTCAGTACGAGTTGGGGTGAGATGTAAACATACACTTATTTATAAGATATAAGATACAAGAGTTCACAAAATAGTCTTATCGCCTCTACAGAATGTCAAGAGGTTTCTAGCATAGATGACCCCCAGCGGGAAATATACATAAGGAATGTGTAACTAGTACATAAGTGGATTAGCATTAAAAAATCTTGAGCGTCCAATAAAGAATCAGAATCGAACCGCTGATGTGTTTTGACTAGGGACTCGGCGGTAGCGGTATAAGCTGCTCCTAAGACACGCTTCTCACGCTTGTTTCAGATTATGACGAAACACTCAAGCCTATTTCTTTGGCTTGTGTATATAATCTTAATTAATTTCCAAGTGAAAACATCACATTTTCTAAGCTCCGGCACTTACTGGCTTCTGCTCTTAGGCTTTACTGCCTTCTTTCATATTTTAGTATGTTCAGCTGTAAGTGTGGTCTCCTACTTTAAGTGATATATATTTTGTTTACTCGATCCCTCGCTCCCTATCTAAGTGCTGTCCCAGGATCTTCTTATCGAACTCTTCCTAGAGCCTGCCTTCCGAACTACGTGGTTCTGCCCAGTGGTTATCCCCTTAATCGCTGTCTTCGTACGCCCATCTTGGGGAGGAGGCTCTCCCGAGCATTTCATTTCGCCGCTAAGCTCCATATGCTGCGGACTGGCGGAGAGCCAAGGACGGGGCAGGGAACAGACGGCGGGTTCCGGGCGCGTTTTTTGTTTACGCCACCTTGTGCCTGGCTCCTAGGACTCTCCTAGATCTGCTCAGGTCCTTGGGAGCCCGGCTTGAGGCAGAGCTAGTGATTCTGCTGCCGGGCGCCTACGTGCCACGCATATAAATTATTGTATCTCGAGCGTATTAAAAATGTACGAGTGCTCATCTTGTTATCCTGTTGTGTAAGCGGATTATGTCAGGCATAAATGTCATGCGTTGGAGCGCCCTGCGCCCTGCGCCCTGCGCCCTTCGTCCTTCGTCCTTGCTGCATTTACCTCGCTGCCTGGCTTCCTTTGTTTTCCATTTCGTTTGGGGCTGGGTTTGGGGACGAAAGCACCACCACCTCGATTTCTGATCCCCCGATTTGTTTAACACTGTTGTTCAGCCATTTTTTACATGTGCTGCCGACGCCACACATTGGCAAAAGGATATCAATAAAAGAGAGGGAAGTCCCTCCGAGATGGGGTTGTAATATAATGCTAAGCATGGAGTATATAACTATATACTTTGGAGTACTTAATGGCCTCAAAATAATTGTGAATATTCGAGTTCAGTCAAGGAGTAAATTGGTTTATTGTACTTTCTCCTATTTAAATTTGATGCCAATCCCATTTCCAATGCAGTTTCTTTCCGTGCAAAATGCCCGATCCCAGGACTATTTTCGCTGCCATTTGAATTCACTTTTATTGAAATTTAAAGCCACCGCCAATCGACACACGATGATGGCCCATAACTTGCGCTTAAAAACCGTAAGCCGTTCATTTCGGGCCAGGGCCGTGGCTGGGAGCGGGAGCGGGAGCGGGGCCATTTGGCAGTTTCCTGCTTCGGGTTTCAGCCATTCAGCGCCGCCATTTCGGCCAATAAACCGAGCGGGTGCGGGGCCAAAAAAGCGTATGCAAATACTGCCAGTTTTCGCATGCTGGCGCTTTGTGTTTGCATTAGCTCAATTTTTATTGTCCGCCCAGGAAATGCAAAAACGTGGCCCCAGAAATGCTCACTTGCAGTTGCACGTTGCACGTTGCGGCGGCTTATCGCCGCTGCATAGTTGGTCGAAAAAAATAAACACGATGTTGCCCTAATGAGAGTCATATTTAGTAGCCGCTTTCGGGGGCTCCATTCAGATGTTTCTGGCGTTGAAAACTCAGCGAGTTGCCTTCGCTTCCAGTTTATTTGCATTTCATTAATAATTACTCGCATTATAATTGGATTACCGTGATCGGCTCGACCTGGGAGTACGAGTTAATGCTTGACAAAGCGTAAGGGCGAATAATTCCATAATTAACAGGCCTCGGAAAAAGGCGGCGGCAGCCAGCGAACCGAAAATGCGACAATAATGAGCCAGAAATCACATCCCAGGCTTAGGCAGGACGACGACGATGACACAACGGGCAGGGGACGTCCAAGTGGATGGCTGGGAAAAATACATATAGCACTTGCAGAAATTTCCAGTACTTCAATTTGAGAGTAGGAGAAACCCCCTTGAGTTATTGTAATTATTTAAGTACTCCTGGTATTCCCGGGTAAAACTACATAATAGTTTTAATAGTTTCCTGTGGTAGGGAAGAGTGTCAGATCTCGAGGAAGTAAGGGGTACTGCCGCAGATCTGTTCTTTTCGAAATCCAAATCTTAGGCATAATGGAGCCCTTGATTGGGAAACCCTGTCGCCACCATTTCCACCAGCTGAGGAAGCATTATACTGGCTTTTCCCTTTCCCTATGCTCCAGTTCTTATCACCAGGGCTGTCCACTCCAGTGGGTGGAGCTTGGGCGGTCCATGGTTCCACTGATAGGCCACAACATAGAGCCCTGGCTCGCACTCACCCTCCCACCCTTCGGGCTGACGGACGGAGGCACTTGGCCAGGCCAAGTCCTGTTGTTGTGTGGCTGTTGTTTGCGTGTTTTTGAAGCGCCTTTGAAATTGGCGCTATCGTAGTCCCTCACACACATGCACACACACGGGACTCACCAGAGCTGGCAGTTCTGGCCTTTTTGTGGATAGATTTGCCTGGCTTTTAGGTGAGGGTCAAGTCTCGTTATTCGCTGGCAGAGTATTATATCCTTTCCCTAGTATTATATCCTTTTTAAAGACTTTGTCTTAAGTATTTGAAGGATGGGTGCTGATGAACAAATAGTTGCTTCACAAGATCTTTGTTGAAAGTTTACTTGTCTCTCATTAGCTGGTATTCAGAAGACGAGTCTCCAAGAGACTGGACTTAGAATATTTTGCATTTCTGTTAATGTTTTAAATACTTTGTTGTTAGTAAAGATAATTATACTAAGCTGGGTTAATCCAGGCACATATTGTTAAGGAAACCCCCTCTAATTTTTTCTCTTTTTAATCATCTCAATGTTTAGGCTTGTAATTCCGTTTCTTTTTGCTTGGTAATGTCCTTTTGGCAGCACTGGGCCACACACACACACCCACGGCGCACACAGTTCCACAAATTATTTGCAGCTTATCAGCGCGTTGGCCGTTGTCCATTTTTATGGCCATTTGTTTTTGTTTTCGTTTGTTTTAGTTACTCTTTGGGGCAGGGGGAGGTCCGGGGATGAAACGAAGAAGATGACGCGTATGGCAGATGGACCACAAAGTACTCACACGCAAGCCACCAAGGGAGAGAAGAGGAGCAAGGACCCGGCCCACTTGAGGCAAGGACATCACTTGAAAATTGCCTAAGTAGTTCTTCCCTCCTCCCTTGTTTTTCTGTGTTCCTTGTCTTATTTTGTTTCTGTTTGGAACCGCTGCCTCTGCCTCTGCCTCTGCCTCTGCCAGGTCCTGGCTTGAGTTCTCCTTTGTTTTACGATCCCGACAGGCCCGCAATTGATTGTTGCCTTCAAACTTTGGCCACAGAAAACTATCAGCAGTTAACCGCAAATATGTTTACCCCGAAAATGCGCTCACATGTCATATGGCGATTGATAAGCCCCGAATGGGCTTTGTCAATAAAGTTTTCCAGATACGGGAATATCTAGTTGCCCTCTACTTCTGTGATTACACTGGGCTACAGGGAAGTTAACGTACTCTTGGATGTGCACCCTGTCAATAATAAAGTATGTACTTATGATATCCTTTCTACTTTCCACTCAAAGTCAAGATTTGGCAGCTCAGTTCCTATGCCCGCTGAGATCCAGGCGAGGGATGGCTAAATCAACTCGCCTGGTGACGCTGATCGTGAATGTATATATCTTAAGGTGTGGGATAGGCCGTCCACCGCCTGTTACACTCAAAAAGCAATAACTGTAGCCTTGAGCACACATTAAAACTATTTAATGTATTATTTAATTCGTTCTTGTTATCCTGTGTGACCGAAACGTATTCCAGAAGGAGCTGCATTATTTATTGTTTCCCCAATTGAGTGGCTGATTTTGCGGTGGCTCCGCTGTTGATTGAAACCCATAGACGATGGCGAGGCCAGGAGTCAGCGAGGCTGGCCATCAATAAATCGTTCGCTGATTGCCGCCCTTGAATGTCCTGGCTGGCTGCCTGGCAGCCTGACTCCCTGGACCTTGGTCCTTGGTCTTTAGTCCGTGTTTCCCGAATCCTTGGGCCACAACGAAACGTTATTAAGTGGCACCACAGGGCTGGGCCGATTGCGGACACACTCCTTGGCAATTAATGACAGTTCGATCGGCCACATCGCCACATCGCGCATACGCACCGTTGGCCAAAGCAAACGCAGCCTGCGGAACGGGGCAAATTAATTAAACGCCGGACGGGGCCGCATATGAATGCAAATGCTATAGCATCTCATTATGCGGCACTTTAAGTTCTTAACTTTTTAATAATCTCGGCGAATATACGCGTACGTAATCTGCTTAATGTTGTCGGAATAAAGCGATTAATGCAGCATTTAATGCAGCGCCAGCATTAAAAATAAATGCAAAAATATGAAAATCCTTCGCGCAGCTGTCACGGCAAGGAGCGCGGCGCCTCGGCGGAGGCATTCATAAATTATTTGTATTTAAATGGGCCCGCTGCCACTAGGCTGTGGGTTTGTCAACGCGCCTGTCCGCCGTCCGCCGTCCGCGCGGCGGCTTTAATTAAATTAAATAAAATAATATACAGCCAGCTCCAGAGCCAGCCCCAACTCCCAAAGAGGACTACTTCGGCAACTATCGCTGGGAGTTGCAAGCAGTTTTATGGCCTCCTTGCGAGCTTTTAACTGCCGCAACGTGAGTGGAAGCCGCCGGCAGCGATTATCCTCCGGAAGCACAAACGAGTTGCCAGGCGCAGGCAGTGAGTAATGCAAAGTGCAAACACCCCGCTCGGCCTGCTGCTGCCTCTTTGATAAGTCGGCCTAGCCGAGTTTTGATTTCGCCTTCACATTTACATATGTTAATTAACGAGTAACAAGGAACAACGAACAACGAACAAGGAACAAGGAACAAGGAGCAAGGAACAGCTCTTCCGTTGGCCAGGGCAACCCTCAAGACGCCGCCGAGTGGCTTACGAATATCATATTAATTAAGTGCAGATCACACTCGCAAGGTAAACACTCTGAACTGAAAACGTGGCAAAACTCCGAGGGGAAAGTGGCAACGGGAGGGGCTGTGGCTTCTCACAGATAACGAAGGATGCTGCGGTCGAAGGTCTAAGGGGTGGGTCTGCGGCTTGTCGGGGATTCCTGGCATTATTTTTCTGGCCCGTGTTTACTCAAAGCAGAGCCTAATTACACTTGCTGTAAGGCAATTTAAATAATTTCGGTTAATGGAAAATGTGCCTATGACAGGCGACTGAATGATATTTATTGTGACAATAATTTGATGGCTGAAAGCCCGCGCACAATAACAACTTCGCACAATAACAACTCGTCAATCCGAGTCCAAATACAGCCTCAATCTGCTGCTCGTCTCCATTGCAATTAAATTCGTTGGAAAACCTCGTTGGCTGTCTGCAGTTTTCCAGCTGTTTTTTCGCTGTCCATCACTTGTTAAATAGCACAAATTCGAGCATATGGAAAAACCACCCACAAATAAGCGGAAACAGCGCAGTTTTTTGTGGCGGATCCGCGCTAAAGTGCCGAGAGCTAGAAAAATTATTCAAAGTCGAGAGCGTCGCTGGGGCTCAGGCCCTCTGGTCAGACAAACACAAACAATTGACAAAGTTTCGGTGCTCAAGTGGTAAATAATACAATAAATAACTTTCCCCAAATGAATGGATGCTGGCTGGCCCCGGACAAAGCCAGCTGGAAAATTGTAACTGCCGGGAGTTCCCGTACGTGCCCAGGAGAGAGCCTCCGACGAGGCTGTGAGTCGGCCTGCGAACTTCATAAATTTCTTATTTCTTATTTCGCTTTAAAGAGCTACAGTTCCACGGAATTCATTGACCGCAAAACGATTTTATGGCCTCTAGGAGAAAAGGCCGAATCGAGCCCCGAATTTCACTCCGAGGAAGCCATAAATTCCACACCTCCCCGGGAAAGGTTGACTTGCGGTCGAGGCAATTAAACTCCGCATTCGGGGCTAATGCATCCTGTTTTCGGAAGCCGGGTTCGGGCAAAGTTTGTGATCCTGCTGTCTGTGCGATCACACAAAGAAATGTTTTCTTTTCTCAAGCAAATGCTAAAGTTTGCAACTGGAAAATTGTTTACTCTGCCTGCCGACTGCCTGCCGAAAGTTTGGCCAACAAATCCGGACAGTTGGACCCAGTTTGACAATCAAATTCAGGGCAAAACTAGAACTCCACCTCGGTCTGTGTGTGTTTATTTCTTTTGCCCAAGAAGGAGCAGCTTCCCAGCCCGGTTATTACATATTTGCTTGGGCAAAATTGCAAATTAAATGTGCAGCAATCGAATTCAAAGCATGTATGTGAGCCCAGGAGCGCATCCTGGCGGGTATCCTTTAAAAATGCATCCGTAAAGGCCATTCGGTTTATTAGCAGGCCCAGTCAAAGCCAGGGCCCGGCTGCATTTTAGCTTAATTAATATTTGCTCGGGCCACAAATGGCTCTGGGCCCGGGGCAGTTTGTCCTGCACATCGCCATGAATTTGTAACAATTCATTAACATTCAAGGAGTCGGGTCGGGTCGGGGCTGGAGAGTCGTGTGTGCAACAAATATGGCCCGGCCCGGCCCGAGAATAAATATAAAACCCTTTCAGCGCCCCAGCTTTCGGCTATAAATAAGAACAACAATGCGACATTTTCAAGGACACCTCGCTGCCCAGCTGGCCAGGCTCCTGGAGCTCGGTATGCCTCTCTCCTTGCCCCTCCCTCCGGGCAAAATTTATACGACTTGCTAAAATTGCACATAAATTAAATTTATGTTTTATGAGCGCTGTCCTTGCCGCTGTCTTATTCCCTGTTTTGTGTGTGTTCCGCCTGGTTGTGTTTTGTTTTGGTTAAGTTTCCCTGGCTTTTCTTGTTTTCTCGGCTTGGCTTTTTTCCTTTTCTTTTTCCGGGCCTAGTTCGGTTCACGTGCCGGAAAATCGCATTTATTTAATACGCACAGTAAATTTTCAGCACTTGGAACTAAATAGACGCACATTTAGTGCCGGGCCGATAGGCTCTCTATTCCGGCCATTTTCCCAGTCTGTCTGGGCCTTAGCCCAGAGCCCCCACATGACATTAATAATTCACTTTGCGCAGTCAATTTGGCCAAATCGCTCCGCTATTCGGGGGCCAGCCCGAGTTTTTCCCCTGTCCCGTCAGTTGATGTTCATTATTTTTAAACGTCGCTGACAGTTGTAAATCTGTCAGGCTTATTAACCGTTAAATGTCACTTAACTGTCATTCGCCGGCCATAACAATTCGACAAAGGCCGAGGGCCGAGGGCCGAATGCCGTGGGCCCCACGAAATGAAGTCTGACGAAAAAATATGTGCATAATTCTGCACCAAAAGTTGTACATAAATTGCCGGAATAATAGAGGGGAGGGAGCTGGGCTGAGGTGAGGTGAGGTGAGGTGAGGGAATTTCCGGTGGCATTAAGTAATGAAAGCGTGCCCCTCCCCTCTGCTCTCGACTGTAATTATTTTCCACGTCTTTATTACATTTAAATGCCAATTTATTGCCTTCGATTAAATTATGCCACCCGGCTCTCTCTCTCTCTCTCCCTCTCGTTCCAGCTGCAGCCTGTGCATAAACTTATTTATGAAAATGATTTATGCCAAGGACCCTACTGTTCCTCCGCTGGGTCCTATACGGGCTGGGTCCTTGTATGGGCTTACTAAGGATACAGCCAATGCCTGATCAAATGAGGAATATGTGTGTAATTCCGGGGATTCAATGGGCATAGCACGGTAATTATTTAAATTTTATGTTCCCATATTAATTGCGAGGAATGCATTGCTTATTAGGATACCTGCCTTTAAAAACCATATAATATTGGTTAAGTCCTGTAACAATTCTATTAATTTCCGATTGAAATATGCTTTCAGTGACTTCAGTAATTACCAAAGAGTAACAACTCCATTCTATTTGAATAATTCGCAGCTCAAACGGCCCTTTGTGTTTATAACATTTCAAAGCTGTCCAGCAAAGACTTCGACTTACTAGATTCTATTTTTTGTTGATTTTTATTTTTATTGAAAGCCAAACTTATAGTCGATGTGAGAGCCATGGAGGAGGCGACTTTCAGCAGCTTCAATGTGCACTGTCGGGGGGGGCTAGGGGAAACACGAATACATTTTCATAAATCTGGCAGAGGGCACTTTAATAATTTCCGTTTATCTCTTGTAGTTGCAACGGCTGGCCAGCAGCTCAGCCCGGTTGCTGTGCGGCTGGCGTCCTTCGTCCTTTGTCCTTGTGCCGCCGCCTGGCGTTTTACAAATCGCTTGACACAACAGCAGCAGCAGCAGCAGCAACAAGCTGCCAAGGATCGGCCAAAGTACAAAACTAAACAATGCAGGCTCAGCTCGGGGAATCAGATTCAGAGTCGGAGTCGGAGCCGGAGTCGGAGGCTACTTTGTAGCCATGTCTATGGCAACAAAGTCGAAAAAAGGAGCAAGGGAGTGGCCATGGTAGGAGGCAGGCTGCGTATATAGGAATATGAAACATGGCAATAAATATTGTGCAGGCATTAAGCGCCTGGCCTTATTTCACTCGAGTCCGAGCCCGGCCCGAGTCCGAGTCCGAGTCGGAGTCCTGCAAGGAAGCATCGACCTGCCTGCCATCTGCGAGATGCGAGAGTGTTTGAGTGGCAGCAGCAGGAGCAGGAGCAGGAGCAGGAGCAGGAGCAGGAGCAGGAGCAGGAGCAGGAGCAGGAGCAGGAGCAGGAGCTGAAGTGAAGCAGCTTTTCTTCGTAAAGCATTTCCACACCATTAAATTGACAATGCAATAAAATAGCCCTTGGCCAGCTGCGTTGCATACTTTCCAGGACTTCAGCCAGCGACATTAATAACACAAACAAACATTCATCTACTTGAAGAGCGGGCGGAGGGGACTCCCCTGTAAACTCCGCCAAACCACAGTACTTTACACGCCAAATTAAGTAAACTAAATGGTTACAAATAGCAGGGCCACGCCTAGACTACAGATAGAGAAAAAGTTAGCCTTAAGGCTCTAAGAGAAACTGTCCTATATACTGAACATAAACCACATTTAAATGAGCTGAGGAAAACGAGTTAAAAGCCGAAGGAATACAGGAGAACGGGGAATACCTCTTCCATTTCTCCAAGGCATTCAGAGATTTTTTAATTCATATTAATTCATTTAAAAATATCTCAAGATTTGTAACTAATAAAATCTGCAATAAAGAAATGTGAAACAAGTCACTTCATTCACTATCAAATATATAAAGCCAAAAGATATATTTTTTAAGCCAAAAACTCAATTAAATGCCTGCTTTTCGGAAGCCTTTCGCCTTGTGCATTATCAATGAAGCCTCCCATTTGTATGCAAAGCCAAAGCCGTATTTCAAAAAGTGAGCCAGCCAACTCAATGCCGAGTTGCCGAGATATCTCTTAATTCTTAAGTGAATCGGAGTTGCAGCTCGGAGCTAGTAGTGCCTCCTGGAAAGGCTGCATATTTCAGCACACGAAACAAGCAAATCGTTTAGGGCGCCCGACTTCCGCTCGGTGAAAGGCAACGGAAGCGCCGCCACTCTCACACACTCACACACCCAGCAGGCAGCGGCCAGGACATGCAATCAGCGCCTGTGTGTGTGTGTGTGTGTTTGCTGCACACATAATCGCAGCTCACTGCCCATTGAGGCACTTGCAATATGTCAGGACACTGGACGGCTGGCTGGCCGAGATACGAGTGCGAATGGCCCCAAATGGAGCTCATGCATCGACCATCGTCCATCGGCCGACATCCTTTCGACGGCTCTGTCGGCCGCCGCCGACAGGAACAACCAACAGCAACAATCGCCGCAGAAAGGAGCCCCGCCTCGCCTGGCTTTGCCTGCAAAAGATGAAGCCAAAGCAACTTTGCATGCTCCGCGCCAGCTCCGCTCCAGCTCCAGAGAGGTGTTGAAAGCAATTGGCGCTAGAAAAATGCATTCCCAGTCCTCACATTCCCACACACCTAACGAAAAGTGCAGCATTTAAAAGCCATTAGAACTTAGTTCTTTAAGCCAGCTTAAGTAATATTTCAGTGAGCGCTTTATTTACGGATAAATTCAAGGGATTTTACTCTGAAATTCTCTAACTAAGCTTGTTAGCAGTTTATATCGCTTGTCTTTCGACTAGCAACTTCTACTGCTAACCGCCGAATCCCTATTTAAACACTTCAGTGGTTCGTTTAGGAACTGAATCTTTATTGGGCGCTCACGCCTTTTTATAGCTTGGTCCACTTATGTGCTAGTTACATATTTCTTATGTATAATTCCCGATGGGTCAGCGATTCTAAAAACCTCTTGACATTGTAGAGGCGATGCAACTTTATTGGGGTCTTCTTGCGACGTATATATAAGTGATTGTTTATATCTCACTCCAGCTCGTACTGATCGTCGGCGAGTCTTGGTGGCGAGTTTGTTTATTTCCCCCTTTTGGTGGCACTTTTTGTGTGTTGCTTGCATATTTCTTAAATTAGATATATGTTGACAAAGCCGCGCTTGGTACTTCAAGTTGTACCCAGAGCGCGGCCAACAATACATGTTCACATTTTTGAACAAAGCTATTGAATATATATTTCAATAAACTGAGTATTGAAAGCTGTTTTCTGGTGCTTACAACCTTTGCAAAAGCCTGATTTGGCTGATATGGAAATATGAAATATAATATTTTCACCTCACTCTCCGTTTTCCGTGGAACTAAATTATCTCTTAAAAAATACCCATAGTTAGGTTTAAGTTATTCTTTGTTACTGAATTAAAATGTACTTGAACATAACTTATTTGCGTCTAAATTTGGCATAGTCTTTAGAAAAGGTTTGGATATAGAAGGAAGTAAAATAGATGGGAGTATCTTGTCTTTCCTATAATTTACCTGCTTTCCTCCTCTAAAATAACCCTCCACTCCACCCATTTTCTCCCCCTGCACTCACATGCAGGAGGGGCATAGACGCATTGAGGCGTTGACAGCTCTGACGAGTCCGGGGGCAATGCAAGGCGAAGGACTCCGGCGGCCGCCGACAACCGACCACCGACGAGGTGCATTGCCAGGCCAAACGTGCCTAAAAGTGTTGAAATTTTCCAGCTTGCAAAGCGTGAAAAGATAGTTTTGCCATCAGCACTAAAGACCGCTGCGCTTTGGCCCGTTCTCCCCGTCGGAAGGCCCCCGGGTTTCCGCATTCCCAAGTCAAGTCCCCCGGCCCTAAGCCGAAACGCCTTTGCTGGCTGGTGGGCGTGGTGGCCTGGTAACGCGAAAAAAGGTAATTTCTCTTTGAAGAGAGCTCGGCGGAGGACTAAGGGACGAAAATGAATTGCTAGAGGCTCTCCAAAGAGCCCTGCCTATTCCTTCGGCAAGCATGTGTGCGCCAGTGTGTGTGTAATGATTTCCATATACAATTTGTGGGGCTGGAATATGCAAAATAGTAGACCATAAAAGTCAAGCCGCCTCCCAGAGGTGTTAATTTAAAGCAAAAGTCGGGGAAAGGATCAAGTTGGGGGAGCAACGAAAAGGTGGCAGGGGATCGGTTGCCTGGTTGACAGTTTGGGTTGCACAGAGAAAAAGAAAGTGAAAGACTAAACGGCAATATTTCAAAATATAGCTCAACTAGGTTTTAGATACCGAAAGAGTCTAGAAAATAGTTCGCAGCTTCCTTCTATTGTTTATATAATTATTTCATGATATAATCAGAATTTTGGAGTGTGTAATAAAACTTTGGCAGCTTGCTTGTTAGTGGCCCCAAGAACATTCCCAGGGCCAGCTTGATTGGACAACAGCGATGATTGGAGCCGGGGATTGATTATTTCTCAGGGCCATTTAAGTGGCAGTCAGTCAAGCAGGACGCCGTCCTGCATCCATCATCTGGGCCTTCCCAGAGCCAGCGCCTGAGCGGAAATTGCTCCCCATACAGCGTTTGCTGCCGAAAAGTTAACTATTCGCCATAATCGAAATGGCGGCGAAACATATTTCGCCTGGATTTCAAGGCCTCCGCCTCCGCCTCCGCTTTGGCCTCCGGACCCGGACCCGGGCAGAGCATATGCCCTCAGGTATCGTTGTCAAAAATAACAACATCAACTCAACTAACTGCCAAAAAAGCGGGCACGGAGGCACGGAGAATGTGGAGAAAAGATCAACAAAGACTGGGCGGAGCAGCCCTCGGAGTAAATTACAAATTAAATCATAAAACGGAAGTGACAGCGTGCACAGCACAGGGCACAGATTTGGATTTATTACGTGACCAGAAACATTAAACGTTTTGCCATTAACACACGCGCTTTGGGCCAGAGCTCCAAGTAGCTGCAAGGGCAGGCGCGGGGACTGCGAGTGGGAATTGGAATGGGACATAGTGAAGTCAGGCAGCCAGGAGCCAGGAGCCAGGAGTCAGGACATGCCATGTAACCGTATCTGCAGCTGAATCTTTGTATCGAAATCTGTTTCTAAGCCAGCTGACCATGCAAAAGAGTCTCGGTTTCCGCGACTCGCTTAGCTCCATTAATTGTTTTGGCCTCGGCCAGTGGGGTAAATGTTGATAAGATTATTTATATTAATGCGGAGACAAGAATTGCTAAACCTAAGCGTAGTATAGGAGTGATAAGAGGTTCTCATGCGAGTAGGAATCTGTTTATAAGTTGTGTTTATGTTTACAAAAACGTACTACCTATATTATTAATATGTGTTTGTATTTATCTGATATTATTCAAACTGTTTGAGGGCCAGGAATCACTCAGTAGGACATGGCTCCCTCTACTATTTGCTTTGTTGAAAATATCCCTTTTTCAATAGATTGGTGTTGCTATTTCCGTATTTTTCATTCTATATTATTTTATTTAAAAACTCAATCTTCCATATTGATTATTTCGCTGTCTGTGTTGGTGTTGTTGTTCATCCATTGACTTGCCATATCCTTAACTCTCTCGCAAACAACCTTTGTTTGTCTGCCAATTATTTCGGGCGAGGCAATTATTTCGGAATGAATATGAATTATGCATTTTGGCCAAAATGTGCCAGCCAAGTGACACGGCGGCACGAGGCGGCAAGGGGAAGCCAATTATGTTCGGGCTTCTTTATCTCAGAAGGAGGGAGGGGCTATCCAGGGGGCGCTCATTATTCACTTTATGCATCAGATGATTCCGGCAATAAAACACGCTTGGTCTCCGTGTGATTTGTCAAGCACAAAAGAGCATTGGCCGAGTATAAAGTAATTTCCATTTAATTGACATAATTGCGCACACTTCACATATTTAATCAATTGTCAAAGCGACACGCACACACGCCCCGACACACACACAACTACTTAAGTGACAAACGGCCAGCACACACACACACACACTCACTGGCCCACACACACTCGTGCAGTTGTCTGTTGCTCAGTTTGCCGTTAAGCTGACAATGACAGAAATGGCAATTTTATTGGCAGGCTCTGGCTAAATGGCCACTGGCATAGATAAATATTTGTTGGCTTGCCAAAGCGCGCTCCGCACAAACACACACTATCACACACTCGCACACACTCGCACACACTCACACACACTCACACACGTGTTCCAGCACACTGTTCACACTGCTGCTGAGCCAAAGCTTTCACTCAAATGTCACTTATCGCCTCACCGACGCCACACACACGCTCACGTCCGGCACTCGAACTTGAACATCTGTTTACCATACATCCCAATCTGTGTACACTGTGAAAAAATACTGTCAATATTAAGACCCAATGCAAAGCGACAACAAGTATTTCCTAACTTTATTTAGCATTTCTCCCTCTTTATCTGCATGTATTTTTCTTATAATTCCCAACCAGTTCGAACTCATTTGTCAATGATTAATTTAATTTAATAATTCAAATGATTTAAGTAACCTCAGGCTAGGGAGGAACTACCTCGGCGGTGAATAAAATGCATTTTAGATGCAATGATACAACAGGATTTTATTGTCACTTGTACCTTCACGATATTTTGCCCTTAAAATTCCCAAGTCCTTCCTTATCATCAATCAATAAACTTCACTGAGTGAACTTGAAACTCTCTCAGTGCTAAAGTTATCTTCAGCTAAGACTACCTAAAACCAAAGGGATACTGAAATTATTTAATTTTTATAATTATTTAATTTATTGAACAGTTTTTCCCAGTGCCTGTTTGAATATTTGGGAATTTGTTCTTAGCCTTTGTGGCTGGAAGCATTGAGAGCCATCGCACTGACAGACAATCCCAGCCGGATCTGGTGACTGTTCAAATATATTTAACGACTCGCCCCGATTATAACGATTGATGGGGGAATATAGAGGGCCCGGTGCACTGTTAATTACCAGGCATATGTACACAGGTAGGACTCAAGCAGAAGTGGAAGGACTCGGAGGACCCTCCGTGCACTCTGTGCAGTTTCCAATGGCCAGAAGCCAGACCTCGAACGGCTTGCAATAATTATGCATTACGGCTCATTATCGCGACGATTGCGGCGATTTAAGGCCCAATCAGGGGGACCACAACAAAGGCCTCGGCAGAAGGCGCGGAAATGCGAAAGAAAATCACTTTAATTGCGATTAATTAATGGCTCTTTAAATGGCCAGTGCAGCGTAAGTCGGCTGCAATTTACGATTATTTGGCCGTAATGAGAGGTGGTCCCTGTCACGGCCACTTATGCCCAAAAAAGGAGAGAAGGAACTTCACCGAAAAGTGTCGGCCGCAGAGACAGAGAAATCCCGACTCCCAGACCCTTTTGAAACTAACCGAAAACTAAATTTCAAGGCTCATTGCGTGCACATAATGTGGCCAATGTGGGCTCGGGCTCGGGCTCGGGCTCGGGTCCTTCCAGGACCTCTGCACCCGTCACCCCTTGCGTGTGCAGTGAACCTCACTAATGGAGCGGTCACACACACACTCTCGAGTGCCCGTTCCCGAAAATGGCCAAAGTTTGACTTTGTTTGGACGTTCGGACGTCTGTCTGATGTTCGGTCTTCGAGGTATCCGCAAAACGGAGGAGGGAGGCGGAGGACCAGAGCTAGGATCAGGACTCGGCGGAATTTGCATATGAAATACAAAAACGTTAATGATGCGTGAAATGATTCTGTTAGCTTGTAAAATTTCATGAAAAGTCAGCCATAAATGAATGAACAGCCGCACTTTTTGCTTCCTGGCCCTGTGAGTCACTTGTTAACCTGTTGATGAATTTATGTCCTACAACATGTGCCATTGGGGCGAATTTCACACGCATTTGATTATCGATTGGCAAGAACCCACACCGAGCAGCCGGAAAGCTGGGAAATATTAAAAACAAGCCAAATCACATGCAAAATTATGAAAAACGAGCGGCAAGACAAGGGGTCCCAGAGGCGTTGGCCCGGCAGGTAACACGGCTGAAATAAATGCGAATGAGTCTGGCGGGAGGCATAAATCATTCAAATGCGAAAATCAGTTAAGGCATAATGCGGCCAGAAGTCTGTCTGTCTGTTTGTTGGCTTGTGCCGGGAAAACAATCGAGTAAATGGCTAGCAGAGAGAGAAAACGCCGCGAAAATTGTGGGAAAACGGAGCGGCTGGGGTCTTAGGGTATATAAATTTGAAAAACTGGAAGCCCGTTCTAATGACTTACTTTGGTAACGCTTTAAATATATATCTTGTTTATTATTCGTCTGTATGTAGAGATTTCTGTGCAGAACTTGACTTAATTTCTACTCATTGAAATATATTAATTTATGCCAATCAACGTTAATTTCAGAATTCAAATTCAATAGCAAAGTTCGGGCTTAGCTCTACTTAATTACTACTTTTGCGGCCAGAAACTCTTCCAATAAATTAGGCCCAATTAGAGCGGAGAATAATACAGACTTTACGCTCATCACAATGAGTTCGCTTCCAGGAGAAGCTCCTGAGAAATGTTCCCTTTGTCCTGGTTTCCTGTTTTCCTTAACTTTCCAGGCAAGCCCCAAGATTACTCCACTGGCTGCCTATCGATGATAGCTCCGGGAAATGTAAGCAAATAGTTCCGTGTCTAATTAAAGCGGGTCTTAATGGCTTCGGCTGGGCCGCGCTTGGATAATTTATGGCGATAAACGCCGCTAACTGCGCGGATTTGGCCATTCGGCGGCCTTGGACGCGGCTCAGCGTGTGGCAGCGGCTACATGAATAATTTAGGCGAAAGTGTTGCAACTTTTTGACAACAAACCCACTGACTAATTAAAGCCAACGTCGGATTTATGTGTCAAGCGATTGTCAAGCCAGGCAGACTGTCACGGCTGGCAGCCAAAAAGTTGGCAGTAACTTTGCCGCTGCCTCCGCCCGCAGCAGCAGCAGATTTCCCCGGCCTCCCCGCTGGCCGTGCTACTGAAATGCAGCTGCGCGATTAAATTAATAACTGCAAGGATTAAAAAACTAACAGCCATGGCAAGGACATGGCGCCAAGCCAGCTGCTCCTGCGAATACAAAATAAAAAAGGGAAGAGTAACTTTCGCTGCAGCTTAGCGCGAGTGGGGTTAAGCGCGGGTGCAGGTGGGTTAAGGGCTAGGGTGTGGTCCCCGGGCCCTCATTTGCATAATATTTACTTATGAGCCGTCGAGAGCCCCCCTCGCCGCCCCCGAGCGGCAGCATGGAAGAAAATAATTTGCTAAATTATGTCTTAAATAGTTAACAAAGTTTGCACGAAAATGTGCGGACCTTCTTGGCCAGAAGATGGGGTAAACAAAGGCGGTTCGCCTCCGCCAGTGGCTCCTGCAGTTGGGCGCCGAGGAACGCATTAATCTCGGAGGCACAAACTGCTCCCTGGAGACAAGAATAATGTGTTTTAAAATCTGCAAAACTTATGCAGGCCTCTTCAAGCCCTTCATTAGATTTTGGCCAGGTTCTAATCAAGGTATTGTAAATAATAAATGAGAATATAAATCAGGCAGACTGAACTGAATATACCGAATAAGTCAGGGGAGCCCAGAAAGTAACTCCAGATTTGTTTAGGCTCCCGCTATAGTTCTGGGTGTGAGTTTTCGGGGAAACTGCAGCTTAGCCCTTGCTAATTTACTCTCCGACTTCCCAGAACCGCCGGCGGACAAACAACAGCCTTGATGGAACACAAACAGAGGTCTGGACCCGGACTGCGAACGACGTGGCGGACACTGGGACCTTCGACACCCAGCAGTTGAAAACTCGAACTAATTCGCTTAAAGCGAGCTTCAGCTCTCAGCTCTCAGCTCTCAGCTCCAGCATCGGCTTCAGATGCAGTTCCTACAACTTCCCGGCTTATCTTCACATGACGCCGCCGCCGTAGACCGTGGACCGAGGACCGAGGACCGCGGACCGTAGACTGTAGACCCCCAATCGTAAATTTCGAGCGAAAACTTTCCATTAAGAAGCTCAAAAACAGATACGCAAAGTTCCGAGTGCTCATCGCGGGGCGCGACATTGGCCGTGCAACAAATCACGGCCCGAAAAACCAACCGAGACCCAATCCCAATTCCAATCCCGGACACGCCGTGCCGAACCAACCGAGCAGGCATAATGGAATCCCGTTGAACCTGTCCGCCGCCGCCGCCGCTGTCCGGCGGAAAATTCGCAGGGAAATGGGGAAAGATAAAGAGGGGAAAATAAGAAAGACTGGCGGCGGTGAGAGCTGGGCTGTGGGATACCTGGTAGACACAGGCAAGTATTATGTTTGTGTTACAAAATTACTTAACTTGCAGTTAAGAAAAGAAAACAATAAATAATCAATAAATATTAAGTTTAGTCTGACCTTTTATAGTCGAATTCTTCAATAAATATAAATACAAAGATTCATTGCTTTTTTCTTCTATTTAAAATGTTTATTTTGCCGAACATAAACATACAACATACCTAAGGTTTTAACAAGGTAAAAGGTCGCAGTTTAATTTAGGTTCTACGGAGTTAGCTAAGCAAATAAAATATAATAAAAATACCAGTATTTATAAATAATAAGCTAAATTAATTCCAATTTATGCCTTCCCTAATACGCATAATTCCGACATACCCCGGCTCCTTTTGCAGGGTACGACTAGACGTGGCAGGAAGTGCACGCAGTCTGTTAGTCGGGAAGCGAATATCATAATTTACTATGTCACCCGCTGCGAATTAGCGTGCCAGCCATGTGTGTGTGAGGCCCTGCCTCTATACATCCTCAACTTTATATATAGGTATAAATGCGACTGGCCACGCCCCCTTAGAGGGCGGGAGCAGACGGAGCAGGCCGACTCAGCGTGGCGCTTAAAAAGCCGGAACATTTTAAACAAAAGCCAAGCTGAAGGCTCTCGAACTCCGGCTCTCGAAAACTTTCGGCAAAACCACTTAAAATTTTTGTGTGCGCTGACTTTAACATACGATAAAGAGTCTGTCAGAGGGAATCCTGCAGGAAGGGCGGCTGGAGGGGGCTTCCGAAGGCAGCCATTTTGGCCAGACAAATAAGCCACGTTGCAGGCTCAGATTGCAGTCGCTGGGCGAGATGGCGGCGGTACAGGCAGAGAAAATGTATGCTAATCATCAAGATCAACAAAAATTTACATAAATACATTTAAAAAACTCGATAAAGGTACTTAAATTGGTTTAAAATAATGTTCTTAGGGTTCTGAGGAGTGTAAAGCATTAAATTTATAGTTATCGTCTCCATAAAGCTTTTTCTTCATCAGTAACCGACTGCAGTAATTAGTTTTGATATCTTTGGTGATTAAAGGAAGGACCTACTCCCAGAAATAAATTGCTATAACTTTAGGTCTTCAAAAAAGTGCATTCTCCGAGGACAAACTATAGTAGCAGGAGTTTTCGCCCAGTGCACCTCCTTTCTTCTCGGCCATTTCTCTCTGTGTGTGCGCGGGTAAGTCGGCCGCAATGCAAATTAATAAAAAAGCATTTGAGGCTGAACATTTTTACCAGCTTGGCTAATAAATAACGCGACGGCGACAGCTTCATTTGTTTAAGTGCCTGACAGAGTGGAACCGAAAAAAGAGCGCTGGCGTAAAAATAGAAGCCGCGAAGGAGAGCGGCGCAGGCGGAGGGGGCCGCGGAGTCAGACAGCGTTTTAATCGCTCCATCAGCGCTCCGACTCATGCATATTCATATCTATATATACGCTTTTGTGGCCAAAAGTACGCGGCTGAGTATATCTCAATTTGGGGGCGACTTAAGTGAGCCAGAATCGATTTGCGGCGGACACAATTAATGGACACTCTGGCCGGGACGCAAGGTCCTGGGAACTTGCCTTGGCATTAGCAGCCAACCAATTATTATCCCTTATCGAATCGGAGCGACGCACTAATGCGAATAAAGCATCCAATGCCTTTTATGAGCTTGGCCTTCAATATGATTACGATACAACTTCCCAGAGCCACACGACGGACTCACAGCCCTTGGAATGCGAGTGCCATTTGCAAAGTCATCACGTATACGCCACCGCTTACAGTGCGAAAGTGAAGGGCGACGGGCGACGAGCTTTTGCCCACTCACTCCGCCACATGCATTTAGATTGGTTTCGTTTTTATTCCTGCCATTATTTCCGTTGTTATTTGCCATTATGACAATCCAGTTAGTCAAATTCCGTTACGGCTTAAAACTAATTTGAGATTAAGTTCCGAGATTCCGCAGCCGCCTCTGGGGGAGTGGCTCCTCCGCAAGCCAGTCTTGTGCATCAACAAGCGGAACGAGCAGAGCAGAGAAAAGGAAGTCGTCCTGGGCTGAGGCAAGCGGAAAGCGAAAATGTAATAAGTGATTTACATGACTCGAAGGAATTCCCCGCCGCAGGGCACATGAAATCGAGAAATCGTCGAGGCCAGGGAAATCGATACTTCATTAAGATACAACCGAGAGGCGAGAGGCGAGAGGCAGGAGGCAGACAATATCGCAATCTCTGCCCAGGAAAACTGGCAAATTCTGGGAAAGCAGGGCCTAACGACCACGCATCGGTGGCTCAGTGCTCCGTGGCTGCTCCATGGCCTATCTAAATGGTTAGATGACTGATACGGGAGACGGAATCATGCCGATTTCACTCAGACCCCCAGCCCCAACCCCAGCCCCAGCCACACCCCAGGCCCAGACTCGCACAGCCATGGAGCATTAAAGTCGGGAAAGTGTTTTCCAACCGTTTTATTGACCCTCCATGCTTTGGCCCCGTTAAGAGTGACAGGCCCTCTGAATGCCGTTGACAGGATGGCGGCTAAAAGGGCTTATGCACCCAGAGAAAGGGCGGGGGGAATTTTAGTGTATTTTTTGGGCTTCTTCATAAAGAACACATCAGGAAATGTTTGGGATATATGTCAGGGCCAAAAGAATTGATATTAAGTACCAAAATTCAACTCTGCTTATTTGTTTGATCAAAGCGAAGGCTTTCTGTATGATTTCTTATACTAAACCGACTAGTCAGAGTCCGATTTTCCTCTGAGTGCATCGGTGTACAGATATCCTCGCCTGCTGGCGGCAATAATTCACATTGAACGACAATACCGCGGATTTATCCAACTGAATTTTTCATGCGCACATTTTTCGGGCCGCGCATCGATTGCGTGTCTCTGGCAAATTGAAAATTTGTGGCCCTTTTTAATGCGTTGTCATATATTATGAAAATGTTGTGCTAGTGCTGGTCAGTCCGCCACTAAATTAGAATGTTAATGTGGGCGGCGACCTCACCTAGCCCCGCCCCAAAATCATATATAATTTTAATTATTTAAGCTGCTGACAAAATGACAACAATGAAGAGGCGGCGGCGCAGGGCGGCCCGCAGATAATTGCAGCGGAAATTGAAATTATGTTTTGCTTGGTCTCATTTTCATTTCGGTTTTCGGGCATTGAATTCGGCTTTGGGTCTCATTTGCTGATTTGATTTAAAGGCATTAAAGCTGCACTTTGCCAGATGCAAACTACGATAAAAGCTCCCTCAGAAATATAGATTCTATAACCCTTTTGTTCTCCTTTTCGATACTACAGACTGCAGTGTGCTAGTGAATAATCAGCCAAGTTAAAGTCTAGAGATAAGCTCCAAAACATTATGCATTATCCAAGCACACGTGCCTGCTTTCAGGTCTAAATAAGTAATTTGTGATGAACTTACCCCAGTTGCTCCAAAGATTTTGACAATGACACACTCCCAACTGGCTATTTGTGCCCTTCTGTTGGCCATCTCGCTGTGCCAAGGTCAGTGGGCCTTAGGGCCGCTGCCGCTGCCCGATATCCTGGCGACCCTGCAGCACTGTCCCGAGAACGAGGTGGCATCCATTTGTCGGGAGTGCGAGAGGAGCTGCGGGGCGGGCGAGGACTGGCTCAAGTGCGCGGGATCCTGCAGCCCGGGCTGCATGTGCAAGCTCGGAATGGTTCGCCACGAAGGCTCTTGCATTCCACAGGAGGAGTGTCATCTCAAGGGACTTCTTGAAAATACTGAAATTGTGTAAATTGTAAATAAAATCATGAATATCTGCGCCTTAATTATGCTAAGCTGGGAACTCAATTAAGCCCAGTTCCGAGGCAGTTTGCCTGGGCGAAATCAAATTTCACAACTCCCGCAGCGTTAATTGAAGATTCCTCAATAAAAAAGGTTAAAAGGGGAAAACTCGTTAACCCATTAAAGCGGAGGGGCACGCCCCCTTTTTTCTGCCCTGAAGGGGCGCAGGAGCCGGAGTGTGTGCCTGCAAAAGCTATTAAGACATAAAACATTTCCAACACCTTCTGGGAAACGCCTCGGAAAATGGCAGAAATCGCAGACAACTCGCACGAAAGAAAGGCAGCGGGAAATAGGAAGTAGCAGCGAAAATGAAATGTTTCTAATTCAACGAAACGCATTTCAACGTAATGAAAATGGGGAAATGGAAGGATACGACAGTCCGCCACGCCTCCCTCCGTGCCAGTGCCATTGCCGTTGCCGTTGACATTTTTTCCGAACCTGCCTCTGACTGACAGTTGGAAAATCACCGGGCGAGTGGGCGGTGGGCGTGGCCCAAGGACATGCGTCGCCCCCTGCCACGCTGTAGTTTCCCTCCCTCATTGCCCTGCTCGCAACACTTTCCGCCTTTATTTTATAATATGAACAATTTCCTTCGCCTTCCTTTCGAATCGCTGCCACTTTCATGAAAAATGCACTTCAAAACTTTTCAATTTGAGAAGAGCAGCGTCTCGGACCCATCCCCCACTCCCCGCTCCGCCCCGCCCCGAGTGTGTTGTGCCGCTAATGACAATACACTTGTACTTTGGCCGTGTGTAGCCGGGTGAGTGTGTGCGCGCAGCATTTACGCTTCTTACTTATTTGATTTACGTTTCATTTCCGGCTGCCATATGCTGCCTCGCATACGAATTCGGAGCCAAGGAAGCGGCGCTGCGGCGCTGCGTCGCTTCAGCTGCGATTTTACACTGTCGCAAAAATATGCGAGTTGTCTAATGGGGTCCACAAAAAAATAGAGACTCCCTCAGACAGACTCCGAACTTGCAATTGTGTCGAAGAAGAGCTTCCGAATGGAGCATTTAAGATATACAAAATTATGCGGAATAGTAATCCCCTTGGAGCAGATCACTGTCCCGGAGCTAAGCTTGAACAATTGATTACGTAGGGACATGGCGGAGGCATGAAAAGGGGATTAACAGAGCCAGGAGCAGAGGCCCCTGCGAACCCCTCACGACCTCCAGGATTTATGCTTGAACTAAGCACTTACAGCGCATAATTTCTCCTGGTGCAGCTGCGAGTGTGCTGCACTCCGCTTGAGTGTGTGAGTGCGGGCGACACATACTAGAGCCCGACCCGTACATATACACACACACGTTATGCAATTATAACTTTTGTCGTTAGCAACTTTAAGCAACTTTAAACGTAAATTGCCGCCGTGAAGTAGCTTTCGGCGCACGCTCTCCAGCGCCGCCCGCCATTCACTGGCCGCACACACACCCCAGACACCCCGCACACCCCGAACACCCCGCACACCACACACCCTGCCTTATAGTTTGTTGTCGGCTTTGGCGCAAAGTGTGTGAAAGGTGTTTTATTGAATTAAGTGGGTTTAACGGGATTTCTATAATGCCAGCGACATAGTCGGCAGAGTCTGCAGAGTCGGCGGAGTCGTCCTGCTCATGTATTTATTGTAACTACAGTTGCTAGTTTCCCGCCTGGCAGCGTGTGTGCGTGTGTAGCCTGTCGGTTAAACTTTCCTTCCACGTAGTGCATATATTGTATTTAATTTTTTGAAGCCTCGCCAAACATAAAACCAAAAAATGTGCAAATGATGAGGGGCCGACGAGGAGCCGAGAGATAGAAATGGTCAAGTGGCAGGGAATTATCTGAGATGTACTCAGGTAACTAGGAGAGGTAAAAATGGAATTTATAAAGAGGGTATATCATAAATAAGTACATTCAGGGTAGCAACTAGGGACTAGATGTATTTCTTGATTAGAACCACAAAAGTTTTTCATACAGAGCTAAAAGGATTAAATAAATGCATTAAATGCAGACAGCTTTATATGCTAAATAAAACTCTATAAATAAACTGGCAACCAAGAGGCAAGTATAGCATATAAGCAGGAGAAAAGAAGTTAGTACCTAACTAAGGAAAAAGTACCTACAATAAACATCCAAGAAAGCTAGCAGCACTGTGAGTTATTATGCAAATCAAGGTGCCGGCGAAATCTGAAGGTGTTTTGCCAAATTCCCCGAATTCACACAGACTCGGGAAATGTGTGACTTATTAACTAATCAGCCAAGTTAGTTGGAATTCCTTTAGCTTGACCACAGCCGTACACTTCCGACCATAAACGAGTGGCGGTCATAATTAATGGAAAACGCTTTTATTTTCCCAGCTTTCCTTCTTGCGAGTCGCGAGCGTGTTGCATGCGAAACTCATTTCCACTCGACAGCCGAAGCCTGCCCCACTGCAGTTATTTTCCATGTTTTCGGGGCGCCACCGCCCTTTGATTGCTTTCACTTGTTTTTCCGCCAGTTTCTGGGCCATGTCCGAATTAGGGCCAGGTTCTACACCGTCTGTCGTGTTTGCTGTTTTGTATTTAATTGGGCTGGGTTTCTGTTTTTTAAATATCTCTTAAATATTAATAAGCCATTTAACTGCCACAGCACGTTGATGCATGGGCCTCGCTTAGGCTGCAAATAGCTCGAAATTGTTTGCTTAATAAACGCCATTCATCAAATCGACACGTTGTGCTTTCTTCTGGGCCTGAGACACGCAAGGTTCGTGTCGATTTGGCCCCAAGACCCCCAGAAACCTGGGGTCAAGACGGGGCAGGGCCCGCTAAGTGAATTAACACTTATTTATTTGTTTTTGCAGTACTCCCAGAGCCCTGATCATGCATCAAAGGCAACCTAATTTGCCACATGCGGCGGATCTCTCGACGTTCCATTCAATATTCTCCTTGTTTGCAGTGGCACTTAGCGAGGCAATTGACGTCGCGTCGAGAGTCTGCAGTCCTCCGCCGCGCTGCACCCTTGCCGGCATAAAAAATAATATAAATATTAATGCTATTTGCTTAACAATTCAATTCGGGCGAGAGGGTTCGGGGACGAACACTTGGCCGCTTCACACGGAAAGCGAACGCGCCATCGGGCCATCGGCCATCGCTTCCAACGGGGCCAACGGGGTGTTGCATATTAATCACAGACACACTGGCCGAGGTGGGAATGCCTTATATATCAGTGGCCATAAATTCACGTGCTCAGGCACTGAGGAAAAAACTTGGTCAAAAATATATAACTCGAAGGGTGAGATCTTTAAAGAGGAATATTCACCAGGAATTTGTAGTTTTTAATTACCAACTAGCAACAGGAAAGATACTGAAAGAGCACTTGGGAATTATAAGAAATTTTGCATAGAAACGAATTCTTTAAGAATGAGTCAAATTATTAGAAAAGCTTATAATTATTACAGAAAACTATAAGTAATGGAAAATAGCACCTAGCCATTGAAAGAATATATATATATATATATATATATATAGAAAAGTAACTTGGGATGTATACGGGTTAAAACAAAGTAAAAAAGGAATGAGAAAGATTCCCCTCTTATTTCTAAAGGGCTAAAATGCTTCAATTATTTTTGTATGATAGACAGCTTCCTATCTCCCATTTCTCGCAGTGCAAAGGGCAGGAAAAGTGCGTTTGCCGTCTGAGGCAACCCGGAGTGCAGCTCTCGCCGGGCGGCGGCCCAACTGGCGGAGGGGTTGCACTCGATTTAGGTTGTAAGCCCCTGGAAATACTTTAATCCACTTCACAGTGACACTGGAATTAAAACATGCGAACACTCGGCCGCCCGAAGGACATAAACAACCCCCGAAAGTGCGTAAACTGCGAGAAGGAATCGCGGCTCGATGGGATGGATGGGATGGAGGCACGTTCAAATTGGCTGCTATCGCAATTATTCATACGGCGGCGACATTCATAAAATGTCGCGACAGAGCAGGCAGTTAAGCCGGCCCAGGACTCTAGGAGGACACTCGCGCACACACAGGAGCGGGGGGGAGCAGGGATCTGTCCCCGGGACTGCCGTCACTTTGACAGTTGAAACACAAATGCAATTATCACTTTATTTTAAACGATTTATGTGCAACACGGCTGGAACACACACACACGCACACACACACGTGGTGCAGGGAACACGGAACACGGCGTGCAGGACGCAGGACATGTAGACATGACAACGACGACAGCGCCAAACGGAAGCGGAAATGGCAACAAGCGCAGCCACCAAACGAACGGGCCCAGTGTCCAGTTGTCCTGCTGTCCTGTCCGCTGGGGAATATGCGGTCGGCCAAGGTGTGTGCGCTCTGCCGCATTCCGACAGAATAAAAATACAAAAAACAGGGAAAAATACCATTTATAGTTCGGCTCCTGACAGAGCCATCGGTTCTGCGTAGGCTTCCTGCTCAGCGGTTTGGCACTTCAGCGGCAATGCTAATTACAACCAACTAGGGGGATTTTCCAGGTTAGTTTCTTGAAACTGACTGATCAATTTTTAATTTTCTACCTAGTAATCCGAAATCCAAAAATATATTTATTCTGAGCTCGGCATGACCGAGGCATGACTTCGACAGCCCCGAATGTCGACAGCCCGTCAAGAGCGGGCGGCATCTCGACTTTGCAGTTTTCATCGCTCAGAAAGTCTATTTACGTGCGAGGCTTCCCTGGGGGCAGGCGAGTGTAATTTGGGACATGCATGTCCGCCCTGACAGGCTCGAGTGAAGTCCTGGCCAGCGCCGAGTCCTTATGGCCGCTTATCAATATTGTATTAGATCTGGCGCCAGATCGCTGCAATTTCAGCAGATTTCCATGAATGGCAGGCGGGCTGCTGCTGCTTTTTGTGGCCCGCTGACTTATTGAAATTGACAGAAGGTTAATGGCGTTGAATGACGCTGGAATTGAGGCAGCAGTCCTGGCAATTTAACACCCCGCTGGGCAGGACCACAGGGGCGGATGGCGGATGGCAGGGAGAGCGGGAGAACGGGAGAACGGGAGATTTGCGATAAAAAATGATTGCACATGCGAGCGTTTTGGCTCGAAATTGCAGCATTTGCGGCATGGAAATATATATGGTCTATATATGAGATACACAGCCGAGGGGGGTGGTCCTGATTGTCCTGGACTTGCACTTGCCGCCTCGGCTTGGATTCGGATTTGGCGGGTTATCAGTGGCCCCGGCCATAAATCACTGTCAAGTGTCATTCGCCCTCGAAGCGGCATCCTTTATCCTGCCACCGCGCGGAGCTAACTTTCCACACACAGCCAGATATCCCGCTCTCTCTATATAGATGCCGCATATGGGGCGGTATCAACTTACCACGAACACGAGCCCGGGGCAAAAAGGTGCAGCGCCGCCGGAAGCTGCAGCAGCCACTCAAACGGAGACGCGGTAATCGGCAGGACTCCGGCATGGTCATGGGGAGTGCTCCTGGCCTCGGCTCAGGCTCCTGGCAAAAATCCACAAAGTTGCTAATTAAAGTTTGTGTTTGGCGGGGGCCTGGGGTCCGTGAACTTTGTCCCCGTGGGCTTCCGGCCACCCCCAGCGAAAGTGTTATCCCCCAATGTCATCTGCAATTGTTCCAGCAAATACGGCCAGTGCACTGGGCGAAATAGAGCAGCAGTTAGGGGTGCGCATAAAATGAGAGTGGTTTTCTTCAAGTATTGGTTCTTGAATGCAGTATGAAGTATGTGGTATGTAGTAAAACATACAAAGTCCTTATTTGACTATTAAATACATACATAATGTCATAGTGTTGTTTATATATTGTAGGAATGTCTTCAATTATTATATTTAATTCCTTTTCTGGCTTTTCACTTCCTGTATTTGACTTTCTTGGCTTTCAAGCGCATCTTTCACTTTTAATTAATCGTTTTAATTAATTGCTGTGCTATTTTCGTATTCCTTTTAGGCTTTCCATAATAACCAATTAATTCTTGGTTAAATATTATTTTTTATAAATTTATTTGCCAAGCCCTGCCCTGAGTTATTTCGAGTGTAGTTTCCCAGAGCTCGGCAGACGCAGCTTGCATTCGTCATGCATTGGTTGGCATTTCGTTGCGCTGTCAGTTGGCGAAAAACCGCAGAGCCAGGGACTCTTCCGCCCCTCTGGCCCCTCCCCCAGGATGCCATGGCTAATTTCCGCTATTGTTCATAATTTTTATTGCGCTTGTTGCGAATTAGTTTCGGTTTCGACGCCCGGCGCCGTCGCCCCTCGCCCCTCGCCCGGCGCACCCCGATCCCTTATCACTGTTGCAATTTTTTGCAATTTAAAGTGCGTTATAAATCGTCGCTGGTTGCGTTTAGGGGATGTTCGGGCGTCCTGGAGTCCGGATGTCCGGATGTCCGGGATGTTCTTGTGTCCTGCCAAAGGCGTTGACATCGGCGATTAGGAAGTCTGACTGCAGTGCTGACTTTGCTGGGTTGAGTTTTGCCTTTGGACTTTGAAGTCTCGCCTTGCAGCAGGATGTTCCCGCTGGGCCATTAAATTGTGGCTATAAGGAGGCGTGGCATCGCTTAGGGGCAGGTGCCAGTGCGGCCGATAATTGCGGAAGTTTCGGGCCGATCAGCACAACAAATTACGGGGCTCGAATGGGCATTGCAAGTGCCATTGGTGTTGGGAACTTTAATGGTGTTTTAGCCGCCATAGGTGATACTGGTCAGAAAAGGAGCTGGTTTTATGCTTATAGAGGATTTCCTCAATGTCAGGCCTAGTTACAGTAATTTAAGGTGGCCAAAATATGTGTTTTTTAGCATTTAAAAAATATTTAACTTTCAGAAAGGGAAGCTGTTAACGATGTCAATGTTAATGTTAGCTCCTTAAACAGAGCAAGCAACAGATTCTTTTGGAGACTAACACAGTTTTCTATAGAAATGTTACGCAGTGCTGAGACTCTGTAATGTTAACCCACAGCAAAGTATCAGCTGCAACAGTAGGATGTGCAGTTAAAATTCGAATTCGAGAATGTTAATAGTCTGAAGACTTTAACATCTCCTTTACAAATAGCAGAGAACTTAATGTAGCAGAATGTTACTATTCATTATGGGCATGAACAACATTTCTTAAAGGTTTCTTAAGTTTCCATTTGATAAACACATTATTAAATTAATCAAGACAAATAATTCTCTTTTAAATGCAATATTTTATCTACAGACCTAATTGTACATTTCTAAAAACAGTTAATTCATGCACATTTATTGCATCACAAGTAAAAGTAATACGAACAGTTGGAGAAAATCACATCTAATTTCTCACATCGATGTAGCCACTTACAGTTCTATTATTCAGTAACAGATCAGAATTTGTCTAGCAAAATGTAAGCCCGAATAACAGAAGTTTACAACCTAGCAGGAAAGTTAAAGCCATAGCACCATCTAATAGTAAACAAGGAGTGGAGTTAACATTCGAACGTTAATCTGGTGACTTTTACCAGTATTTACACCCCTCTAAATGCGAATGTATTTACATTCTTCGAACAGCACTCTATTCGAACTGGCAGCACTTGGGCGAATAACATATGCTAGCAAACTAACAGAAAATGTTCAAGCCATACCACCATCTAAAAGTAACATTGACTGGACTTTACATTCATACCCATACCCCTCTAAATGCGAATGTACTTTTACATTCCTTGAACAGTTTCTCAGCAAAATAAAATAACAGCATTCTATTCGAACTGACAGCATTTGGTCGCATAACATTCGCTTGAAAACAAGGGGTAGTTTATGTTGCCATAGAGAATGATTCGTAACCTTTACAGATTCTGTGGCTTACAGTTGTCAAAATTCGCAGAAGGTCGAAACTGATTTCGAAGCCTTTCTCCAGTGCAATGTTACATACATCTGAGTTTATGTTAAACGATTAAACACTAGCTGAGACTTGCAGAATGTTAATTGTAACATAATTTCGCTGAAACTGTTAATAGTATTTCAGGGCTGCTTGCCGACTTATTTTGTGGCACTTACAGCTCTTGGAACTTAACAGGAATACGATTCATGTTTGTCCTGGTTCTAGGGCATTAATATTATCATACAGAGTTTACAGGCTTATGATTATGTTATGTTGATTGGTTTAAGGGGACAAGCAGCAGTAACTTTGTAGTCTAATGTTTCTGTTATGTTATGTAGTTAATAGCTGTAAGCAAGCTAACTTAACATAGACCGAAACAGAGAGATTAAATATTAATCACAGATAATTAAATAATAATAAATAAATGTGTATAGATGAATAAATAATAGTTCCAATAGTTGTCGCCACACATTTCGATTATCTATATCACAGTGAAATCCGGTAATCAAATCCTACCTCCTAGACTTAGAGAAACATCTGAGAATATCAAATTTTTAAATTAAAATAATACTAATTATGTCTTAACAACTCCCTGATTTTGTAAGTAATTGTAATTCGATTCTAGAAATTATCTGAAATAAGTAGGATAATCAGAATATAATAATATGCCTTGTAAGACCCTTATAATTTGCCTAATTAAAAATTCATGTTGCTTGGCTTGAGCTCAGCCACTCCTGCGTCTGGCAAGGACCTTCCGCTACTGAGGCATACCCCCTAACACATGCACTGTGAGCACTCCAATTCCGTTTGTTCCCGAGCGACGCGCCGCACCTGACCGCCTTGTCACAGGTCGCGCTCTTATCAGTGATAAGCCGGGCTGGCTTCGGAGCCGCTGTGGTGGGTTTCGGAGTCGGAACTAGAGCAGCCCACGAGAGAGCGGACTGCGAGCGCGAGAGCGGGAGCGGGAGCGGCTCTCGGCAGGACGACGGCCGAGCCGAAGTCCACCCGCGCACAGGAGTCAGGGCAGCGCAGCTCGGGCCTTCGGGTGGTGGGACTGAGCACTCAGCAGGCAGCAGGCAGCAGGCAGAGCCCGGAGCTCGGAACTCTGGACTCGGAACGCGCTCGGCTCGCGTTGAACCACCGACGGACGTGGAGTGGTGCTGCTGGCGGATTCTCGGCGGGAGCTGGCAACTGGCAACTGGCAACTGGCAACTGGAACTGGGAACGGAATTTATTTGCGCAACGACGAAGCGCTCAGTTTCGTGTTTGTTGTGCGCTCGTAAGGATGTGTCCGCTGGCGCTGCTGCCGGACTTCGTGCGTTCGCGTCGCGTGTGTGCGCGTTTATCCTGACGCCGAGTGGAGTCTCGGAATGCTTATCCTGCCTTGAAAGCAGTGCGGAAATGCATAAAAATATATGAAATCAGTCTGATGAAGATGCAGCCATCAGTGAATCAGTGTCAAGTGAAGAGTTTTTGTTTGTGTTCGAGGGCTGGCTGAAGCAGCCCAGGATCAGCGATCGCGGCGGTCCTCGTCGGGAGTAGCGACCCAGTAACTCAGAGAGCCCAGAGCTGGCCGGAAATAGACCACAGCCAAAGGTGGTTATCCAGGATTCTCACAGACCCCTTAAGTCCCTTCACGCCTCTCCCCTAAACGCTTTCCGATCGGAGCCCTTGCTGGGACTTTGCGGCTCGTGACCCACTTTGCGTGGCGAGGAGCGAGGAGTTTCCCTTTCAACTGGTCGGCCGGCAGAGGCCATGTCTGGAAGACATTTTCGGGTCCAACTTATCCCTCGGCCATCTCAGTTAATTGGTTCAATTAGTGAGTGTCGGCGGTCGGTTTGCTGGCCCCGGTTTTCTAGGCCCGAAATCGGTTTGCCATTCGTCGGGGAGGAGCCGGCCAGAACTTTTATTTTAAACTGCTGACCCGGCTCGGCCAGGCCTGCCGCTAATAGCCGACATTACTCGGGCCAGGCCCAGATGAAAGGGGGACCCCCGATCGCCAGCATGTGCCATTGAACAAACTCTAAGCCAGCGGCAAGGGGCAACCCTTCGCGCGCCATTCCTCTTAATTTCACTGCCATTTGTTGGGGCAATAAAGGCAGTCGGCAGTCGGCCGGGTGCCGTCCTGAGACGAAGACATTTCCAGATACAATGGAAGCACAGAAATAAAAATAAGGGCTGGCTGAAGTAAATTTATTTGCTTTGCCACTAAATTTGCGCTGATTTCGGTACCGCACTTTCGCATTATGCTTGCCCCACTCAAAAAGTAGGAAACATCGAAAATGTGTTTGTCAACAAAGGCAGCGGAGCGCAAAATGGTCCTTCGACCCAAGAGCAAGTGTGTGTGTGTGTCTGTGTGTGCCTTGGTGTGTGGCGAGTCCTGTGTGCCTGGCCTTTGCTCGGATTTCTGGCTCACACGTTCGCCTATTTTAAAATTTGCGGCACGTGCCCAAATTGCAAACATCAGCAAATAATAAAATAAGTCCGCTGTAAGCGGAGGCTGCAACTGAATCTAAACAAACCAAATTAGAGTCTCCGAGAGTCCTGCTGCCTACTGTCCTGCTGTCCTGTGGCGATTCCCTGATATTTTCCCGAGCACTTTGTTGGCCGGAGAAGTGCTTACAACACGATTAGGCGTATGTGGCCGGCGTGGCGCGCATAAATTCCTGTGTGCAATAATCTCATTGTTGCAGACTGCGAGCTGCAGTTGTGACGCACTTGATGCCACAAAGGCAACTTGTTGTAGTCGTCGCCGTCGCTCTTCTGGGTCTGTGGGGGTGGGGGTTAAGGGGGTCCCTACCCTTTGTTGCAGCAACACTTGAGCCACACACTGCGACTGCTGCGACTGCTGCGACTGCTGCTGCAGTTGCACTTAAGCTGCCTCAGCGAGTTGTTATTCTTGTTACTCGTGTGTTTGTTATTTCGCCTCTCTAGTTTCTAGCTTTTCTCTATTTTCCCCGTTTTTGCACGCCCATTGTGAACGGTCTGGCATTATAATCTCCGTCTATATGTGGCAGCGAGTGGAGACAGCGGGACAAATATAGGGACAAGTCCTCGTAATATTGCGCTCACTTGACACGTGTTTTTTTCGTTATCCTGCTGGCGGGAAGTTCAGTTTGTCTCCGTGGAGAAAATATTTAAAATTCTGGCTCTTGTCGTGGAAAGATAGGGTTTAGTTTCAGGATTAGAACATATACAGAAGGTACATATAAGATGAGACTACAGATTAAAGCGGAGTGCCTAGAACAACTTCTACAGCCTGCTCTGGCTTATAGAAAATATTGTGTGTTTTGTGTGCTTATTTAGAGTGTAAATGATTTTTAGAAAATTGTATTTCATGCCTAGGCATTTCAGAGGTCTTATCTTATCTTAGGGGCTTTGCTTTTTATTTAAAAAGCAAAACGGAATTCCTAAGAATCAAATAAAATAGATTCCAAAAGGGAAAGTTTTTGATTTTCTATTTAAACTAAAAGGAATGAGAAGAAGTAGAGGTAATAGGAATGCAAGCCTCAGCCCAATCAATCAATATTGAATAGGAACCCTTCCTGGCTTTTGCAAGGACATGGCAACACCTTTCGGCTGTCTGTGCTAATTAACCAAGTTGCAGGAGCGGCTTTCAGTTTCCCTTTGGTTGCCTGCCTTTCCTGCGAGTCAAAGCTTTTAATTATATTCCTGCATTTACCTGCCCCAACCTGGTCGCTCCACTCCTTTCCCGTTCTCGTATTTGGTTTTACTCAGTTTGGACTTTGCCTGATTTATTTATGCATTTACCTTCTGCGAGTTGCCGAGGGGAGGAAGCTGCTGTCATGCTGCCGGTTCGTTGTCTTAATTCATTTTTTATTCCAACGTAAATAAGCTGTAAATTACAACTTCAGTTGCTTTTGCTGCTGCTGCCGCTGTCCCTTGCATATTTTGTATGATTCTACTCCGACAATTCCCGGGCTGCTGTTTCCCTGCCTCATGCCAAATGCAGTGCCATATTTTTTCGCTCTTCACTGCCGCGCTGCGCTACACAGAAAATAGTGGCAAATAAAACCATTTTACAGGGAAAAAATATGGCATAAGTGTGATTTTAAATTGGTAATTCGGGAAAGGCTGAAATAAAATAGGCCCTGGGCCAAGCCAATGAAATTCGAGTAAATGTTTGCTAATTACACTTTCCTGTAAATAGTTTCTAGTTCAATTTTTAATAGAGAATCACTGACCATATTTGGGGATTGGTTATTTGAACAAACAGACTTAAATGGCGCCTAGCAAATGAATATTTTTTAATAAAGTTTCTGAACCCACAACACAGTGAGTGGGGACATTTTTCTCTGTGCCGGAATCGCACATTCGCCCCGTTGTTTACGGTTGGCCTCTCCTGCTGCCATTTGCTACTGTTTAATTTAAAGTTTGGGCCCCGAAAGGGAGTAGTCGCTGCTGCACTTGGAAGTGCGGGGGGAGCCGGGCCGAGCTGAGTTGGGCTTCGGCGTTGTCATAACTGCAAATCGGCTACTGACATCCCGGCTACTTAGCGCTCTCCACCGCTTCCCGCTTTTCCCGCTTTTCCCGCTTTCCGGGCACTCAAGCATGAAAGCGGCTCGGAACTGTCTGCCAGCCCGGCGGGGCGGAGGCTAATGGCCAGGGCGGGGGGGCACGCTCGGCGGAGTTATGTGGAAAATTGAGAAAATGTGCTGGCCACCAGAAACTAGTATCCGTCGGAGGAACTTTAATTGCCCCGGGCGCTGCCAATCCGCAACCGGTCATTACGAGCTGTTTCTGTTTTCTGTTCTCCGTCTTTCCGCTTTCCGCTTTCCGCTTTCCGTTTTCCGCTTTTCATTTTCCATTTTCCGCCCGGTGCAGGGGTAACTTGTTGAGCTGAGTGACGAACTGCCACCGGAGATGAGAACGCTGCTATTCCAGGGGCAGCAATTGTCGTTAAGGTGCTTAGCGTAAGGCGTTGACTATTTTGGGTCGAGTCTGGCCGCCACTATTAATGCTTCTCGGGGCCACGTCTTCATTAGGACTCCACTGGGCCGGGGCATTACCCAATCCCCGATTGCGGCCCGGCTGGGCTGGGGTAGTAATAATGGTGATTAGCGGCCTGCCACTAACTCAACATCAATGGAGTACTCCAATTATACCAAATACCTGTACTTGTACGTGTTCTTGAACTTTCTTTGATGACAGAACAAATTAAATATTACTTGTTGGTAATAGAGGAATACGGGCATAATGCATAATTTACCAAGGACCAGGAGTAGATTAAATAATTTAGTAGAGTACATAATGAAAACTGCTAGGAATGTACCCGTAAACAAACAAGTTTAATAAAGAATTTATAGGTGGTATGTTGACAAAATAGGTTCAATAAAATAGGGGTGTAATCACGATAAGCACGCTCAATAAAAACTAAAAGAGTGTATTCTACTAAAATTATTTATGGGAACATAAAAAGAACTTGAAATAAGTAATCAAATAATATAATAATAATATATTAAAACTGAATATTCTGCAGTGAATCAAGAGATACAATACAAAGAGAAAACGGAGTAAAGGTGATATTTATAAGTCCCAAGTGAATAGTTTTGTTCCAAAAGTTACTTTGACTTTCACAATGTATCCAGTTATTAAATTAGTTTATTCTGCCATTAGTTACAGAGTGTCTAGTGGAAAGCTCAAATATTCAATTTAAAACATCCACTTAAAGTGCTTATATCCATACGCTTTTGTGTAAAGGCAAACAAACTTGCGTTAATGTTGTTTCCCGGCCAGAGCCAGAGCCAGAGCCAAGCCAAACGAGCAACAACAACGCACTCGGGAAAAACTTATTTACACAAACTCAGTTTTTGTGCAGCCACAACACCCGCACACACACAGCCAGAGAGTGGTGTCAGTGAAAAAGTCAACGTGTTTTTGCACACCTGAAATCCGGGGTGTGTAATATGGAAAATAACTTCAATTACCGAAGCGGCGGCGGCGGCAGCAGCAGTGTAATATTTTGCCCGGCAATCCTTTGATTTTTATTTTATATAAAACAAAAAGGACAGGCAAAAGGATATTGCATTAAAAACGATTGTGAAAATTGTGTAAAAAGTGGAGAAAAATGCGAAAAGCCCGCGCGGAGCTCTTTCCAGGAACCACTCTTCAGTTATGTGCATCACGCAATTAAACAGAGGTTGAGGGATTTTAAAAAGGCATATTTATTGTAAAAATCACTAAGAGGAGATATGGTTTTTAAACAAGAGCGCGTTCCAATTAAATTTAGATTCGTATTAAATTTAAAGTAGGAAATTTAAATCAAATTAATTATTTAAAAGGATATTAGGTGCTCTCAAAAGACTCTAAAGCTTTAAACTTTTTTCTATTCGGCTTGAAATGACTTTTAAGGACGCAAAAAAGTATGCTATGACTTCACAGCCTACTTCTAGACACCTTTGGCAAATAATAAATAATTTGAAGTTAAAGATACAAAGACTTTTCCGTGTTGAGACAACTGCTAAAAGTTAAACACAGCTTGAGACAACTTTTAAAAAGGCATATTTATTGTAAAAATCAGTAAGAGGAGATATGAAGACGTCCAATTAAATTTTGCGTCGCATTACATTTAAAATAGCAATATTGAATAGAATTAATTATAAAAAAGGATATTAGGTGCTCTCAAAAGGCTCTTAAGTTTCAAACCATTTTCTCTTCAGCTTGAAATCACTTTTAAATAAGCCCAAAAGTAGGCTATGACTTCTCGCCTTGAATATACTTCACAGCCTACTTCTAGACACCTTTGGCAAAAGATTCAAAATCTCATATTCCGATTAATTTGAATTTGAAGACTTTCCGTACGGAGACAACTGCTAAAAGTTTGAAAAACGATTTGTTCTGTGTTTTTATTTCAACTTTCCTCCGGAAAGTTACAAATTTGAACTTTAAATTTTAACGTCAACACATGGGCGGAGCCCGAACATTTCCAGCAGGATCCGCCCGGGGAGGGGGAGGCTAACATAAAAAAATCAACTTGCAGTGCAGCCTGCAGCAAACACATTAAAACAAAGTTTTTAAAAGCAACCACAACATTTACGTCATGTGCAATGTGCGGCGGGTTCCGTTGTTGTCAGTCCTTGTTGGTGGGTTTTTGCTGGCTGGCTCCTGCCAAAGTTGCGGCACCTCTCAGGGAGAACGGAGCCAAGGGGCGTGGCAGCTTTAAGGCGAACTCCCGCTCGTTTTTATAGTCAAAAGCCAAGTTGTTTTTGGGGCCAAGAACAGCCAGGCAATCGCCATTTGCTGCCACATGTTGTAACTGTGTTTGCCGCATTAAATGTGCAGCCCGCCACGGGCGCATTTCACTTTTACTATAAGCCCGCTTTTACAGCTTGCACCACCCCGCCTTTTGGCCCTCTCCCCCGGACCCCTGCACCCGTTCCGGCCACATTAGTTGACTGCACACCACCAGCAGAGATTTCACTCCATTTTATGCTGTCAGACTTCCGAGAGCGCCGCTGTTCGCTGTTCTCCGTTCGCCGTTCGCCTTTCACTGTTCTCTGTTGTAAAAATGCCAAATTCATTTTCAGCACATAAACTCTGGCCACACACACGCACACTCGCACACTCGCACACTCGCACACGGGTAGTTTATGCCACCCCGCTGCGAGGGACTGACATCTTTAGTTAATTTTGCAGCCGCAAAAACTAAAAGCGAAAGGGATAGTGGCTGCGGAATTTTAGGAGCCTGTAAAAACCCTTCCCTAGAGCTTGCAAAACAGACTGGGTTAAATATTAAATTCCGCCAGCTGCATTGTCCCTGTATTTAAATGGAAAAGTGCGGTGACATTTTAATTTAACTACAATTAAATTCTTAAGAGAGTAGGAGGGAAATGTGGAAGTTAGGCACCCACAACGAAATCTAATTAAAACATATTTATTAAATGAAACTGTATTTCTGATGATAGTGGTGTCACACACAATCGAAAATATATAATAAATAATGGAGTATACTTATAAATTAAATAGTTACCCAGTAAGGAAATCATATTCTTGACCTTGGCCAAAATAACACCTCCTAGATCGGAAATACCCTCCTCAACCAGAGCATTCAATTCGATGGAAAGCTGAAACCAATCCCAAACCAAATCAAACATGATTCTATTTACACACAAACATTTAATTGACATTTTTTTGCCATCTACTTGCAGCCCCGATCAAGATGATCACCTAAAGTCATCAATATCAGTGCAAATTCAGAAAACCGAAACTAAAAAATAACTAAAGGAAGCCACAGCGCATAACGCAAACATAGTTTAATTGGCTTTGGAGATAAACAAAAGAGTATAAATGTAAATTGATTTCTGAGAGCCCCAGGCTGCCAGAGAGTGAGCTGGAGTAAAAAACTCGCCGAGTGAAGCCCAAAAACCAAAATTCAACACCAAAAAACGTAACGCAAACCACCGCAAAATTTGCTTTAGATTTAAAAGGGAGTGAACGAGAAAAAACCCAAACAAAATACAAACTGCAATTGCATCATCAACAAAATGACGCTGCGCATATCGCCGGAATACGGAAATCATCGAGGGCCCATCATTCCTAGCTTCGTGCTGCTCCTGATTTCGGTCACCTTGCCCTTCACCCGGGCAGGACGCATCTTCGGTAAGTCCACCCCTTTCCAGGAACACATCCATGCACCCCTTCCGCTGCCCAACACGATGGAATCAAAATTTCTATCAGTTGTTTGCGCCACTAATTAACGCGGGCAGTTTGCAGCTAATGGAATTTTTAATGCCACGAAAGACGCAATTTGTAAGCTCTGGCCTGAATTACTTGGCATGCACTGGGAAAATGTTGTTATTAATGCAAATATCTTGCAAAAGCTTCAAGTCACTTGATTGTACATTTTCAAAAGGTTAGAAGTACTACGGAAATCGCTGTACATTTGAAATTAATTAAAAAAGGTGTCTGAAAGTATGCAAGCTTAAATGGAAGAATACAAATTCAATGTGATATAGTTTTTATGTAGAGAACAATATTTTGTAGCATACTTTTGGACCGCCTTTAAAATCAGCAACGATTTCTGTGGCATCCCTGATAAACATTTAAATGTAGCAATTTACAGCCTATTTTCAGGCACGTTTACAAAAGATTTCAGTTCTTTACCGACCTCCCATTCTTTTAAACCTAATTTATGATTAAGAATCAAGTGCGCCTCAAGTTCCAGAATTTTTCCAAGTGTGCTTTCTTGTATTGGTTTCGGGTCAACGCTGCTCATTGACACCGGAAGTCTGTCGGGGTCGGGGGCTGTGTGTGCGACCGGGGGTAAGTGTGTGTGGGCTCATGTTCTTTTCGTATTAATTATAATTACAGAAGGTCGCCTTTTTATGCCAGTCGACGTCGTTTACATTAATGAGGGACGTCAATGTCAAAAATAAACAAAGCCGGGGCACAAGCGCACATTGTATTGGAAATGCCAACGCCATGTTTTTTGTGTTCTTTTTTTGGCATTGTTGTCTTTTGCTTGGGTGTACATTTTCGATGTTGTTTGTTTGTTTGTCAATGTAATGAAAATAATTACATTTCTTGTACGTGGTTTGTAAAGCCGCCAGGACAGGGCAGAGTCACCGGATTTTTGGGGAAACGAGAGTTCCACACTCTGCGAACACATTCCGAACTAATTAACCGACAAATAAATAAGTAAACATGGCAACAGTTTTGTACACATGGCGATAATTTACATTTAATTATGGCAGCATAACTAGTTCCCCGCAAGCTCACTCCGCACTGTCATAACTGCCAAAAAGGGTTGAGCGCACACCACTCCCGTCGCCCTCGGGAAACTTTCTCCGGAGTCTCTAATTGCAGCAGGTTTTGTGCCTGTCCCTCCAGAGCCATTAGATCCGGTCGGAGGACAGGCCGAGGCAGCAGCTGGGAAATTCAGGGAAAGCGGCCACAACGCTCGTTGCGAAAAACCGAAAAACTTTCGTTGACACACATTTTTTGTGCCCGAAAATGTGCACGCAAATGAGCGCAGTTCGCTCGTCATCAAGAGCGGCAATAAAAAAATGGTTAAAAGCACCCTCAGCTAACACATAAAAAGCCACCGCATAAACTAGTGCTGTCTGTTTTGCTTTTATTACGGACAAAATCGAAACCGCTTCGAAACCATTTTTACTCGGCGTTTGAATCCTTTTTTGGGGGCAGGTATTTTGATATCTTTAAGTGTGCGTAAAAATATAGAAAATATTATATATATAAGGAAGGCACTTGAAGGGAAAGAAAACAAAGAAAAGTAGGAAATGCAACATTAAAATTCCTTAATCAAAAATCGCTGCATACTTTCAGGCACTTTTAAAAACAATTTAAAAGCGGTAAAGCTTTTTGGGGCCTTTAGTTGGATTTTAATTTAAAGCACAATTTAAGTGGGAACGAAAACTCGTAGAGTCCTTAAAGGATTTCCCATCACTGACACATATACAAAGTCAAACATTTGTGATTACAGATGGGCATGTGTGTGCGTGTATATGTATGGTGGCATTAGGCTGCCAGCTGGCGGCGCGGCGCTCCTTGTCAGGCATTTTAATGTCTGCCTTCAGAGCAATAAAACTGCAGTGCCGCGCTCAGACACACACTCGCACACCACGCAGACACACAGCACACACACTCCCGCTGACACATATACAGATATATCCGACCATGAAAGCGAAAAGTTTACGCGCTTGTTTGCTATAATTTCGATTGTTTTCACTGCACCAGCAGTATTGCAGCAACAACAAATGCAACCTGCCAAGCCCGCCCACCCGCACACACTGGCACACACTGGCATACACACCCATACACAGATTCCGACGCCTTTCAGCTCCCAGGACAATTGTGCGCCATTCTGCAGCAATTTTCGTTTTATTGATGTGCATTGCAGCCGCCATAACAGCGAAGTTTGATGCTGCAACTGCAACTGCACTCACACACGAAGAACGAGAGGAGAAATGGGGCAAAAAGTGTTCCGACCATGGAGTACCCGGGCGTGCGGCATGCTCGGATTATTGCATACTTTTGGGCGACACAGAATAATATCAGCAGCGCCGAAACACAAGCTGTGCTTTGGCAAACACTATTGCGATAGAAAGTTGTAGCTGGCAGTGATAATAGTAATTAAAATAAGTAGGATCAACATAACCCAGTAACTGTATTGCGTCCCCTAACCTGTTACATACTTCTTCCCAAAACCCACATACCCTCGACACCCGACAAGCACTCCTTGAGCAGTACTGGGTACTATAAGCTGTATAAGTAGCACACACTTTTACTTTACTTTTGTTTGCGTTATGTACTTTCGGTTAAGTGCGAGAAATTTATGAAAAACTTTTGAAAATGTTTTCGTAATTAAAGTTCCAGCGACACAAACAAAGGCAGGGATGGACTGGGAACGGGGACGGGAACGGTGACGGCTGCTGCCTCGAACAAAACAGAGTGTACTTGGTCTACTTTGAGCCATCTAACACGCTTTTCGCACAGAGCGGGCTTAAGTGGCCGTGTAACTGCAGCTGGTTGGTTGCAGCTAATTGTTGGCCCAAATGATGCCGGCCAAGACAAAGGGAGCTGCTGCCAGCTGAAGACTATCTCGTGAGGGGAGATACGCACATCAATTGGTGGATATTTCTAAAGTTTTCAGCTGTCTAGTCAAAGGGATTGCCAGACTCAGAGATTGTATATTATAATATCAGCCAAGTCATAATTAAACCCCTTAAAGTATATGTATCTCTCTTGCTTTCCCCGAACTACTGGCTCCCGCTTTAATGTCCTTCCTTGAGCACCCGGAAAGTAACTCCACCTCCCCGACTCTTAAGGATATTGTGAATTGCTGTCGCCTCGGATACAACATAAAGTTAATGGGTAACCAATAAAAGCAGGCCCCATGAATAAGTCAGACAACTGTTTCGCTATCCCCGGGAAGGCGGGCTCGAATACGAATACGAATAAGTTGAATCGGCAATTTTTGCCATCAGGGCTTATTTATTGGGCCAACGAGGGGGCCACGTGTGTGGCTCGGTTACCTGTTCTGCCGTGCGCCCCTCTGGGGAGTCGGCACATTGTCTTCCTGGCCATTTAGGAATAGTCAAACATTAAGCGCAAATTGGTGAGTCGAATGTTTGAATGGCGACTGCCATTGTCTGCAGCAGGATACAAAGGATCCTTTTCACACGTCTGCAATTACATTGGCCAACTTTATTGACGGGAGACGGCGTCGGGTGCCGGGACGGCGCACGTCGCAAATCGTCTCGCCTTTGTTTTTAAATTATTCATGTTATGGCTAAGAGCAAACAGCGATTTAGGGCTCCCCCGATTCGAGCGGCTCCACGCACTTTATATTCAGCTCATTACGGCCGGGCGGCACCCCGGCAAGTGGCGACATCGTTGAGATTTTATTCAGTGTAGGCAACGCGCCTTGGCGGCATCGGCGGCATCGGCGGCAAGGCTATCCTGTCTGGAGTAATTTCTTTATTAGATTCATTTCAGGGCCCTCTAGGAAATTCTCACTTGCCCCAGGCCGAGCTCTCGCAAAGGAGGAGGCAAGGGAGGAGCTCAACAGAGGCTAAAAACAATTTTCTAAATTAGTTTTTGCTATCCCCCGGGCTGGGCAAGCGAGAAATGCTGGAAATTGTTTAAGAATTACACCGAGTGGCGAATGGGGACAAAAGCTAGTTTCCCTCAACCATTTTAATAACTTTTAAAGCCGAACCCGACTCTTTCCCGCAAAGAGTGGCGTATAAATCATCAACACGATCGGCTTTAAAATATTCAATAAAGTGTAAAATAAAAACGAGAGCCGGCGATTGGGAATATATATTATTTTTGGGTCTCGCTGGCTTGCATAACAACGAATTTTAATCATTATAAAATATACAGGGCCGGGAAATTCGCCGTTCGCCCAAAAAAACACGTTCGGTCAAAAAATGCAGCGAATTTTCACCAGCTTCCCATTTCCGCAGAAAGCCCAGCTGAAAATAAGAAGGCATACTGCTATATTCCTGCGCCAGCATAATATTTTACACACATTTTAATTAGTGTGTAATTAAGTAGGGAAGAGGCCACAGAGAACGTGATATTTCGGAGTTGGATTTACGAATAAATGAATTTTTGAGCAACATTTTGCCATGGAAATACTTTTCATAACCGAACCCACATTTAAGTCCTTGTTTACTTGTATTTAAGGCTTGGCTTGAGTGGCGTCTCCTATTCCTAAGTAATTAAATGCAACTTCCAATGTGTACCTCGGCTTCCCCGTCCCCTCTATAAGTGTGTTAAAAATAACTTGCAGCTTGCCGTGCACACACAGGAAATGGCAAATCCATTCGCATTGACAAACTAAAAGTGCAAACACGAACTGCTTTGACATTTGTTTGGTTTGCCGCCACAGCAACCCACACGAGTACATGGTAAATAATGCGGAATATTTGACTTTTCCGGAAAGGAAAATAGGGGAGACTGCAAATCAGAAATGGGAAATAGAAAATGGCAAATAGAAAATACAGTTCGGACATGTCATCAAAATATGCCAAAAGCCGGGCCTTCCATAATTTATGCGGAGGGCAGGGCGCGGGGCGCAGGGCGCAGGACGCCCGCAAAACTACAATGCACAGAGACAGCGACACACAGAGGAGCCCGCGGATTTTCTGGGCCAAAGGACCCCTCAATGGGCCCGGCAATTTGATGGCTGCCGGCCATTGGCATTTTCAATTAATGGAAAATTGTCAGCGGGGCTTCCCTGGCCGCCACGGCGGGAAAATAATAGTGGGAACTGCGGCGACGGCCATAGAAAACGACACATGCATATCAATTAGCAGGTTCCAGAGGTCCTGCGCATGAAACTTCATTCAGAAGGCGGCAGAGAACCCAATCAAGCGATCATCCTACTTGAAATCCGATATGAGTTATCCCAAATTGCGTATACGCCGAGTGGACTCGATTTCCGCTTGTTTGCTTCGTCATTTGCTGCAACCAGCAGCCGTAGCCCGGAAATTCAATTAAAAATCAAAACGCCAGAGTCGGAATATGCAGCCAACTATGCATATATCTACATAATGTGTGTAAACGTAAAGCAAAAATAAAACACAGACACAAACACAAAACACAAAACACAAAACACTTGTGAATGCGAAATATATTGGCAAATAATAATGCAGTAAAAGCCAACGGATTCCATCTCGGCAATGTGCAAATTAAAAAAGCCTTTGCTGGCAAAAAATCAGAAGCAAAATCAAAATGCTGTGAGCTCCTGTTGTTCTGCTTTAGTTTTAGTTTGGGAAACTGCAAATAATATTTTACGCTTTTTACACAGAATTTTCTACCACGCTGGCTCTGGCTTGGCCAGAGAGTCCTTATTGTGGCGGCTCCTCGACAGTGTCCTTGTCGTCGTGGCTGGCTCTGCATATCGGAATAATGATGTTACAAGTTTAATTAAATTTCAGGAGCCAGTAGTGGCGGAGAGCACAATGCTCTCGGCTTGCAGGGATATTTTGGCCTGGCAAAGAATGTCATCGTTATCAACGACAGCAGCACATTGTTTATAAATTTATAATCGCATCATACGCATTAGTTTAAACGAGTAAATATGCAATCTAAATGGGAGATTCCAACGGCCTAAGCTGCTTGCCGAAAAATACTCCCTATTTGCGGGTATTTCGGGTTCGGGACAAAGCGGAAATTAAATTTTCATTACAATTGTCCTGGGCAAGCAAGCGCCACAGAGACACACAATTAACCCACTGGGAAATTATGAAATTTATGCAGGTCGCTCGTAAATCTTGAACACAAGTTTCGGGGACAGTTGTCGCTCGAAAAAACAAATATAATTCACTCAATGTGGGTCATTAGGCAATTTAATTGCATTTAATGTTTATTTGGCCCCGAATTGTGTTGTGTAAACAATAATAATTGATTAGACAATCAGCAATTACATCGGTAAACATTGATGATTCAAAATGCAGTCGCCGGCAAAAACATCACATAGTTCTGTGGCCTTATTTCAATTTGCGGCTGCCATTACATTTTTCCTGAGCCTTTAAGAGAAAGGACCTCCTTTGTTATTCCCTCGGCCGCCATGCTGAGCCCATTATAATCCCGGCTAAGCTGCGGCGATTATTGTCTAAAAAATTCATGTATTTCATTATTAGCCTCTGTGCCGGCGGCTCAGCATTTCCGGCCAGCTCGGCCGCCCCACCTGCGGCTGTTCATTTGCTGTCATAATTTAATTTTTGCCACCAGTCGGGACCACGGCTCACACAGGCACAGACCGGAGGGGCGCACATCCTGTGATGCTGCTGGCCGTCCTTTGGCTTTGGTTTTGGCCCCCGCTTCCTGGAGGCAGGAGGCAGGAGGCAATAGCATTGTCTGCAGAAAGTCAACATAATCCACAGGGTCCCCAGTCCCCCGTTCCCCGATCCCAGCTCCAGAGCCAGGGCCTCGAAAATCCCAATGCGGTCGCCGCTGTGGCTCATTAATCCATGCAGCCGAATGGTAGCCCTCCACATGGCTTGTTTTGGTTTTGGTTTTTGCCAGCTCACTGCCCCAACTACTACAGCACTGAGCCAAAAGTCTAGAAATAACTAAGAGAAGGTATAGCATTGCTTAACGAACTCCTATGAGAAGATTTGAGAACCTGGCCAGAACTTAATTAAAATTAATAGCATTTCAAATAGGCAGAAAATCGATATGTTGATTAATATTAGCTAGGAGTTTCATATGCAAACGGGTGATCTATTTTATTTATGGATGCCTAACATGATTTATACATTATTTAATTTGAATTTGAACTAGTCTTAGTCTTTTAAGAGATATAAATAAAATAAATATAAATGTAAACAATTAAGTGCTTGGTTTGTTTCGGAATAGTCCTTATAATTGCGTCCTAATAATTACCACCTGAATAAATCTCTCCCTAAATAAAGCTAAATCCTTCCCAAGTCACTCCCCTTTTCTCTTAGTGCCCCTCCTCCATCTGCAGCTGGCGATGGCCCTATAAATCAGCTGCCTGCGGGCAGTTCATCATCATCATCATTATCGCGGTCCCGCGCCAAATGAGCGATTCCCCATCTGGACTCTCGACTCTCGACTGTCGACTCTCGACTGCCGAAATTAGTTGCGTTGCGCGCATGAATGTCACCATTTCTGTCGCTCAATTTGCTACACAAATTATAAACACCGAATGGAAATTGTGATAAAAAATGTGACAGGAACACGGACCCGGGTGGTGGTCGCCCCGGGCGCCCTCCTTGAAGTGCTCCATGGCCCAGTCCAGCCGAGGAAAGGGTGGGCGGCGGTCGGCCGTTGGCCAACTTCAAGTTTGGCGAAATTGAAATGCCGCTGGCTTATTTAAGCATTTATTTCGGCGACGGACAACGAGGCGGAAAGTCAATAATGAATAAACTTCCCAGCAGCGTGGCGGCTTTAAGAGTCAGCGGCGGCTAACTGTAATAAAATTCGCATAAAAATCATTTCGCCACAGCCTCAGCTGCTTGGGCCAAAAAAAGCAAAGCAGAGTGTTGATCGACTTCAAGCTGCGTCCCAGGACAATGGGCGATGGCTAAAATATGTACAAAAACAAGAGGGAGCTTTGGTCCACTTAAAGCCACGCTTTTTTCTGTGTTCCTCAAGAGACTTGGGAGAAGGAGAGAGGAATATCTCTGTTTCCCTTCCGTTTCCCTTTTCAGGCAGACTAATCATAATAGAATTATTTTTATTGAACCATTTGGCCTGAAAACAGTCAGTTTTATGGGAAAAGTAAGTCTATTACTAGAGTCAACTGTGATATATACTTAAGCTAAAGAAACGAAGCGTAAATACCACCTACATCTATACAGGACCCACTCAAAAATCAGTTAAAACTTGCACATCTCGGCCACTGTGCCGAGCGTCATCTATGGCCAGTGCAGCCTGCGTTGGCAAGTGGCCCAGAGCTGGCTCTGCAGACGGCCAAGCCAAGTTGGTTTGGGCCCGGCCGAGAGCGAGAGCGAGAGCGAGAGTTCGTGATGTCGCGCCTATCACAACCAATTTACTAACGAAGCAGATAAATCCAATTTCTGGCCGACAGCGGCTTAGCTGCCAGCAGAAAGGGAAAATAAATAAAGAAAAATAACGAGAAGAGCACTTCCTATCGCTGGGGACAATTTCCGGTTCCGGTTGGCCGGCGCTTCACAATATTGCGGCGAGGGCGTGGCCGCCGCCCAGTTTATTAAGCCAATCAGCGGGTTTATTAGGCTCTTAAAGCGCTTAGCACTAGCCGCTGGTCGCTGCTCGCTAGTCGCTAGTCGTGGCTCTTAAACAGCGGTTTGGCTTCCTTTGATGCCTTTGTGCGGCGCCAACTTTGATCTGACCTTAAATTAATTAAATGGAGTAATTACAAAGTGCGAGTGCAAAGCAGCAGCACTCAGGAAGATGGGAATGCGGTTGCCGAGATGAATTCCGGCTTGGCTCCTGGAAAAACACCTTTGGCAGGAAACAGAAGCAGCGTCGTTAGCCGACAAAGAGAAGTTGCCCAGCCGCAACTGAGAACTGCAAGGATTGTGCTAGGATTCCTGCCAGCTTGCCAGTTCATTGCAGAGAATTTTAATCAATTGCAGTCGGCAGGGCAACACAAAGCCCTGGCTAAGACAGCTGCTGCTCCTTGACCGAACGCAGGCGGGGCCTCGTCCTCGTCCTCGTCCTCCAAAGACATTTTAATTTCTGCTACAGTCATTCATTATTGTTTGCTCCGGATTTCCCAGTGAGTTATTATGCAAGTTGCAAACAAAAGTATTTCGATACTAAGCAAGAGCGGGGAGCAACACATGGCCTGGACATGGCACATTTATATTTTTCGGCCGAGGCATGGAAGAAAGGAAAGTTTAAATTAAATTTCATCTCCGGGAGGACTACTTCTATGCGTGCGAAGGCCAAGATGCACCAGCTGCAGCCTGACCCAAATTCCGGGCCAAGTTCCCTCCTCGTCCTTGCCGAGAGCCACACTCGATGGCCGGATAGATAGATGTGCGGCCCTTGAATCCTTGCCAAGGGAGTGACTTTCCGTCTGTTTGGCTCTTCTGAGCCTTCGGGAATCGCTTTCCATTTGAATTTTTGTGTGGGAAAAGTATTTCATCCACTGGCAACGTTGGGCATTCCGACTACATTTCAATTTTAATCAGCAAAAGGGATTAAAAGTGGTTCTTGGGGAATGTAATACATGCTAGATAGTAATACCCTCTATTAGTAGCTCTTTGTGTAACTTCCCATGGCTTAAAGTCTTGAAGTCAGAACTGCGCCTCTGGCCGGCTGCTGACTGCCCTCTTAATACAATTTTTATAATTTAATCAAGCTGAGAGCTGCATGGCATCATCGCCCCGCCATAGCCATAGCCCTCGGCCGATGTGCAAATAAAAATAAGTGCGACAATAAAACAAAGCCAAACAGAAGCGATGCCGTGTGAGTGGAGATTAACAATGGAGGCGTCGCAGGTTTTACGACCCAAGTGCGATCTGGTGTCCCGATGCGAGGGCATCCTCCGCGGCACGCATTTGTCATACTCTTTTCGGGGCCATAAAAGGACTCTCCTCGGGCCTGCCATAAAGAATCTCTCGGAGGCAGGAACAGATACGACGTGTTTTAAAAGAGCCCGCTCTTTGAGGCCTGCCCGGTGTCATAAATCTATTAATTTTCATAGCGCAATTACCAGAGGCGAGTGCGAGTGCGGGGTCAGCGCGTGTGCTGCGCAATATGTGCTAATTACACGACACTCGATCAATCAAAGACCTGGAGAGGGGCCCCTGAATGCGGTGATTAATTGCCCGAATGGACGCATACAAATTTATCATATAAATATTAAAGGGCTCGGATCGGTCCAGGCCCGCGGTCCCACAGTTCGACAGTTTAATCCCCTTCGCATATATGCGGCGTGCTCCTGCCTCAAACATTTGATACCCATGAATATTTTAAAAGCATTCCGAAAATTGCTAACGAAACAGAAACTGAAACGGAAACACACGGAGCCCAGGCGGAAATAAATGCAATACATTTGAATAAACAGGCTTACACATACTTAAACAAATGCACAAGCAACAGTACACATTTGGGCATCAGCAGGGACACGCGTGTGTGTGGGCCTTGTCAACCACTTGTTATTTCCAGGATGAGAAGGATGTTTGTTGCTGCTCTGCTCTGTGCTGCTTACAATTTATATCCGATTTTAATATTGAATTTCTCCCTGCTAAGTCAAAGCCCAATGAACTTTGTTGTTTTGCTTTGTTCGAGCGGAATTGGCAAAGGGGATTTTTAGCCTGATTTCGTTGCCCAGGCAACGCTCTGGACCCAGGATTATCTGCCAGTGTACGCACCCAAAAGAGGCACAGAGAGAATAGAAATAAATAACTAAGAGCTGCGACTGGCTCCGTATAACTTTCAGTAAATAAAGATTGCTGAAGTATCTAGGGGAAATATTACTTAAATTGTATTAACTCTTTTGATAACTAAATATTGTTTCCTACGTTATGCTTCCGAAATATTTAGTTTAGTGAAGCTGTAATACGGGTTCTGAAGATGTTTAGTTTCTTGAAAAGCGCTTGTATTAAACGGCTTTACAATTCATGCATTTCTCCAAGTGCATTTGAAGAAGGCCTAGGGCAAAAGCAGAGATTATAGCCCGAAACTGATATTCCTGTTCCTATTCCCGCTGTGTTGCCGCGTAGAAAGCCCACGGCTGTCGTCGTAGGGAAATCGCAATCGGATATGATTTATAAAACATTTATTCACAGGCCCGACAATGGCCTAACAAGCTCAATCATCGAGCCTACTTACTTCCGATATACCTAAATCGGGCCGATAATGTTCACATGGGCGAGCAGGGCAGTCAGTCAGCCAGTCAGCCAGTCAGCCAGTCAGCCAGTCATCCAGTCAGTCAGTCGCGTTGCCAACGAAATTTGACTAATTAAAGCGGGATATATGAATAGGGGAAGGATATACGTGTGGGCGTGCGTGGTGTGCCTTTCAAAGGAACAACTTGCTCACGTAATTGCCGGAGAAATCTAATCAGACTTTCTGATGTTGTGTGTTGCCATTAGGGTCATGTGGGGCCTTCCGGGGAAGACGGAGCAACTCGCATGCTCGGGCCCACGCACAAAATGGAAATGCATAAATCAAATTGTTAGAGATTGGTAACCAAGCAGAGATAAACGCGTATTATTATGCCGTCAGATGGCCGGGGGAGGCGGAGCCTCAAGGCTCGGGGTTCGGGGTTCGGGGCTCGGGGTTCGAGGCCTTGCCCGCTGATTCATGTTTCTTATCATCCATCAATCAATCGGCAGGCGAGGATATTGTGCCATTATTAATAGTCTCAGTCCCAGTCCCAGTCCCAGTCCCAGTCGCAGTTACAGTACCAGTTCCATTCCCTGCCAGGGATATGGCTACCAGTATTTAGGCTCTAGAACCTGTGCCTCCCCCTCCTGCCACTCCCTCCTTTGCTGCTGAAAACTTGCGAACAATTTATCGAGCGGAACTCAAACACACAAATAAGTGGGGAAAGTACACACACACCAAGAGGGGAGTGCATGTGTGCCAGGGTGGTTCCCCAAAATACATTTTAGAACTTCCACTCAAGCCCCTACTAACTATATGAGTATTTTTTATAAAAACTGCCTTGTGACAAGTAAAACAAAATAATAAATCAATAAAATAGCACATAATAAATATAGAAAACCATTAAGAGGTGCTTCATAAATTAGTATACTTCTCTTTTTGGTCTCTAAATATTTATTATTTATGTGAGAATGTAATTAGAAACATTTTTAAACAGTTACTAGTCAAGGGTTTCTTAAATTCTTATGACATATATCAAAACATTAAATAAGCTATTTGTAGACTGCTTATTGTCATTATAAGTTTCAAATGAAGGTAGTTAAGCAAAGGAAGGGCGCAGATATATGACAATTTCCAAGTATGGCAAAACTACCTCTGATATTTGATTTATTTATCTGGATAAATATATATTTCTGGTAAGCTCATAATAGCTGAAGGAAACCACTTCAGAATCTGTATCGAGTGCCACCCTAATGTGCACAGGATGCAAATGGCTACGACAGACAGCCCAAAAGGCGTTGTGTTGGCGCAACTGGAAAAACTTTGCCCGGCATCGGAATGCCGAGTGCAGGGCGCTGATATTGTGGGCGGTCGCAGGGGGAAAGCCGGCGGAAAGTCGGAAAAGCAGCGGTGGAAACCTCACAGCGCAGACAGGCAGACGCAAGTATTGTCCTCGTGGCCAGGCCCAGGCCAGGCCGGGCACTTGGCGCATTCCAGACGAGTGAAAACTTCACAAACTGGGTCAGCCCAGGGGCTGAGTCCTGTGCCGCAGCTCTGCCCTAATCTGTGGCCCACTGTGCCTATGCCTGAAAATCAATCTAAATGCAGGTCGGAGAGCTGTGCCCGGCCCGGGTTCCAATTAATGCATTAAACGCTTAAGGCAGCAGCTGCGATGAGGAGTCCAGTTCCCGCTGGCCACTTCTCGACTAGGTGTCACGGCGGAGTCAGCCATTCCCCACTCAGTTTGGGCATTTAGCCAGGGGAAAGATGTCTGAGATAGACTTCCTAATAATAATCCCTCAATTTATGCTGGAGTTCTTGGTAGATATTAAATAAATATGCATTTAAAAAGCCCGAATTAATCTTATTTCTGGTCACTGCCCTCCATTTATTGCATCAAATTAAAAGCACAAGTTGATTTACCTGTCGAAGCTGAATTTTTCATTAATAAACTCTCTTTAAGACTTGTTCCTGGCACAGATTTGGCAAGTGCAACCTCGGCAGGAGTCAATAAAATGCAAATGAGCCCTGTGGCGCAAATACAGGACGATGTATAATACAATTTGCACGTTGACCGCAATGCGTTCGACTCCTTTTCTCGGGCGGTTTGGGGGCGGCTGCTCTTGGCCGAGTCAAAGCCGGGGCCCGCAGTAAATGTAGACCGCATGGTTTGTATCACAAATGGGCCACAAATGGCCAAAACACACAGACACACACACGGCCGGGCTCATAGAGTGGTCAGTGCAAACATTTATTGCTAATTGCCGAAAGGACATTTGCATAAACTTAACAAAACCCAAAGTTTTCCAGGCACAGCCCGACACACACACACACCCAAACAAGCGACAACTTGACCACACACACTAGCAGGCGGGCCGTGTCTTGGCAAGGGGGCCTTGGGGCGTGGCACGTGCAATTTTCCAGCCAATTGCGGCCGGCACCCACAGCTATAAGCCCGATTCAATTTGCGACTGGGCCTGCTCAAACTTTGGCGGCGCAGAGGCCCCAATTACCAGTTTATAATTGATTTCCTCACCCCTGCCCCGCCAAGTGTCGATCATCCGACAGCCATTTCCTCGCCATTAAAATAAATGCTGGAGAATTCGGGAGCTGCAAGTAGCTTCCCCTTCCGCCGCGGCTGCGTAATTACAGCCGAGTGCAGCGGCACTTGTGCATTTTATTGGCTTTAATTGCCGTCGTCACACGCGGCGTATGAGTAATGGCAATTTAGAAGCGCGCGCCTGGCCCGAAAACACATATAGTCACTATTTATGTACATAGGTATGCCACACACACTCCGAAACTATTTGTTATGCACCGAACGGCTTGGCCTACTTCGGTGACGAGGTGTGCGGGAGTGCAGAGGGAGAAAGGGTTGGTTAAAAGTGAGGAAAAGAGGAAATGAGGAGTCTTGGCAGGGTTTTTCAATGATATTTTCGTGTGTAAATCATTATAATTTATTAGTATTAGTATACTAATAACATATAATAATATATATAATATATATATAATAATAACATACTAATTGTTGCTATGATCTTATTGCCATAAGGAAAAGCTTAACTGCTAAGTAAAATCAATTTTTAATTCTATTTTCTTTCCTAATGTAGAGATATAAAATAACCTAAAGAGAGGTGCCACTATTATGTGACTAAATAACCAGTTAAAGACCCGTTTTCCGCAGTGTACCTGGGCAGTTACAGGAGCCAACTCCTGTCCATTTGTCCCTTTATCGCACACGCACATAAATTGACCAAATTAATGCGAAAACTGAACACGCGCCGGGAATGGCATGGAAAGGAATCGCTGGGAGTGGATCGGCACAGGAAGACGAAGGAGCTTCGTCCTGGCATGTGGTTTAATGAAGTGCTCGGCACAGGCCTTTTATTCAGCCTTCTCCCTTTGACTTTGACTTCGCCTAACGATGTCATCAATGGCTGGCTGGCTGGCTGGCTGGCTTTCACTCCACTCTCTCCCTCCGAGAGAAAAGATTTGGCTAAGTGCCCTTATCAAAGTGACAACAGGCGCAACATCGTTCTGCCTTTCTGCCATTCTCTTATTTAGCCAAGAAAAGATAAAGGGAAGTACAGTGGATATAAGATATAAGGGTAGAGAGCCCTCTTATGACTAAAAAGATATTACGCAGTATTATACTGCATTTTCACATTTAACAAATGCATTTTTAATTTTCTAAAATCATATATTAGATTCTTCAAAATATTGGTATTATTTTTAGAGTCTGTCAGACATAAAATGTAATTTATTATATATGTAATTAGTAAATATTTATTGTGTTATTTAATAAAATATTATTTATACTGTATTGATATATTTCCTAGATAAATGGAAAATTTCTTTTAGATCTTGAACATTTTTTAACCCCTTTTTTAGTATTCTCTCCCACTCTTTATGGGCTCTATCCACTGTCTTTCTTAACCCAATTTTCCCATTGATTTGGCCTCATCTGTCGAATAAAGCCCTGCAATTTCCAGTTCCCTCTGCGATGCCATCTTGCATTTCAGCACGCACAATGCATCCCCGCCCGGAAGGTTTATTGATAAAACTTCGCTCGGGTTGCTGGGACCGCCGCCACCCACGGCAATTATAGGGCCGAGGAACAATTTGTTTATGTGGCAATAGGCCAACCCGAAGAGCGGAAAACAAAAAACTATTAGCACAAAGTCCACAGCACAGCGCACAATGCAGACTCAGGAGCGTCGGTCTTCTGCAGGCAGACGGCGAGGAATCGAGGCGATGTCTGCTCCACATAAAGCACAGGAAATTGTATTTTTATTTCAAAACTAGAGAGCCAGAGAGGCGGAGATGCAGAGGAGCAGATAAGGAGGCTGGGGGGGAATGAAAATCTGTTTATGAAGTCATTGTGCCGCCAATGGGGATATCAAAGCCACCGAAGTTGCCGTGGTTCTGCGACGCTGCACTTGCAATCCCGACGCCCGTTCCAGCGGCTTTTATTTTCGGATTTTCTTGCTCTGGCTGGCTGCCGCTCCGGCTATTTGCCATTTAAATGGAAAATTCGAGTGGCATTTGCAAACAGAGAACGTGGCCGAAAACGCGGCGGAAAAGTGGGTGAAAATAACCCACGACGACGTCTCTGGCTCTGGCTCTGACTCTGGCTCTGGCACGGGGAGCTCGGAAAATAACATCGGGGCATGGATCGGGGCCTGGGACGGCCGACGACTGCCTGCAATTTTTGCAATTACAAGCCGGCAAAATTTTCATTGTTATGGCCGTAATGAAAATGGCTGCAACCACTTTTGGCTTAGCCTCGCCATTTTATATTAATTAATATTAAACATAAGCCACGGCGCAAGGGCGCGCGCGGGGCGTTTGCCGAAATGAAATTTGCATTTTGACGCTGCAATTTGATTGATGAAAAATGTAATTAGTTGCCTGAAATATTAAGGGGGCGAGCAGCGAGCACATAATTGCGAAACTCACACAGTTGGGCTCCAAAAAATAAATTAATGACAAGTGCGGAGCTCTTGGCATTTGTCTTGCCGCAAAAAACCAAGTCGGAGCCAGTGACCGCAGCACTTCGGGCAAAAAACTCCACAGCTCCGGGGCACTTAGGGCCAAGGATCTTTACTCCAGAACTCTATTGACGGAGCAAATAAGCTCTCTGTGGTCATTTCATTACGAGTTGCAACCAAGCCGCACGCCGAATGCCACAAGATCCTTAGCACTCCTCGCTGCCTTGGAAAAAGGCTACAATGCCATTCAGCTGGGGCTTTGTCCTGTTTAATGCCGTTAGCAGGAGCTGTGCAGCATTTGTTTACTTCACTGTCATTCAGGCTGACAGCGGAGAAATAGCGGGCACGCAACAAAAAGAGTGAAATTTCGATGAGAAATTTTGACTTTAAATATAAAAACCCCAAGGGAAGTCCTCTGGAAACATTTAAACATTTCAAAAATTAAGAAAACCTATATTAAATCAAACAGAACTTGACTCTACGAACATATTATTAGGCATACTTTGGAATATAAAAACCTAGACCTGTATTTTGGAAGTATTTGATTTAATTGCCAAACTTGTTATCAAATCTTTATAAAAATTGTAATACATTATTTGCATTCCCCATTTAAATATAATAAATTGTCATATGATAGTGAGTACAAAGAGACTAAGACTGATTTTAATACCACAACAATTAACACGAATTTAATGCTAATAAAATGGCAATTTGCTGCAGCTGATTCGGATTTATTTTTAGTGTTTTCTCTATATGTAGGGGGCCAATCAGTTGACTTGGCTTCCGCTCTGCTGGCGGATAAACAAGCCAAAAAATCAGAAATAAAAAACAGACAGCGCGACGACAGAAGCAAACATTTCTGCACAGCAGCAAACTTTTTCACTTTTCGCCGCGCTGCTGCTTTTTGTATTTGGTTTATTTTCTATTTTTTATCGCCGTCCGCATTTCATTTTGATAAATTGCGAGCCGCCCCCAGCCGCCCCAGGACCTTGTTGTTGAGTGGGCGTGTCGGCCAAATGCCAGGCAGCCCATTAAGCCAACTGGAGCTGCCGTTCCGCTGCTCCTGCGTCTGGCTGCTGGTCTGCTGGTCTGCTGACCCAAATGATTTCGATTCGAACCCAGCTCGGTCGATGCAATTTAATTACTGTTTATGCATAATGATCGTTAGTTTTGCCTAATTAAGCAGCGCTCGCCGGCCCGGGCCCGGGCAGCGATAACATTTTCGCAAAACTATTTTCTGTCAGTTGTCGCCGGGCAACACCTCAAATTGAAATGGGATGCAATTGCATTTGGCGCACAATAAATTATGCAAATCAAGCAATTACCTGGCTGGCTTCGCTCCGTTTCGCCTGCACTGCGTCTCTCGTCTGCGTTTGCGTTTTTCGCCAGGACTCTCCATTAGTTGGACCTTGTCACCTGTCAGGACAGCGGCAGCAGGCTGGGCCAAAACATTTACCAATTTACATAAAATTTGTATGCTCATTTGCTAAATTCACAAATTAATTGCCGTCGCCCTTGCACACGTTGCGCATACGACGCGTGGTCCGGCTGTAAATTCGCCAACTGCCTAATGAGGCAACCAACCGCACTCGGCGACAGTTATTGAAGGATATATAGACCAGAACGATGCCATCGGTGGCCGACATTTGTGGGCCGCCACTCGAGCAGTGGATGTAGATCAAGTCGGACGATGGAGTCCTGTGCACATTAAATAATTGCTAAATTCGAGTGGAAGTCTTTTGAGTTACTGTATTACGAAATACAGCCTTCATTTATAACAGATAATTATTTAAAGCCCATTTTTAAGCTTAAAATTAAATAATTAAAAGCTAATAAATTTAGGATAAACTGCAGTATTGATTTTAAAGCATCAGAAACGTGCAAGTAAGTGAGGCAAAAACCACAGGAATTGTTTACAAATATTTGAAGACCTCTATAAAATAATCAAATAAGCCTTTAATTTCTGCATTTCTTTGTAAAACATCATGGTTATATAAAGTATTTCTATACTCTATACCTCCTAGTATATTGTAATTATGTAATCTATGCAGACGAAATTCTAAGGTAGAGCTCAAGCGCCAACGACAAACAAGGACTCAAACTTAAGCCTGAGCTGAGCGCTGCTTAAATATAAAGTAAATGCGACCAATTAATTGGAGCGGCAGTGATTTTAAGCTGCCTGCTGTCACCTGCTGGGCTGCGTGGCGCCGAGGTGGAGGAACCACCTCGAAATGTAATTTCCTGAATTGCAGTTTTGAATACACAATTCGCCCCCATTCAATGAGGTCCTTCGCGGCAGACGACGTGCTCATTGGAGTGGCTGCTCCCGCTCCTGCACTCACCCCGCCCCAGATACACACTCGTCGCCGTCCTCATCCGAAAAAGGACTCGCAATGCTCGAGTGGACAGGTAATGGAAGCTGTCAGAAACTGCGACATCACCGCTGTCAGTGGCTCCACTTTTTTGCAAACAAAGAGCGGAAAGAAAAAGGAAATATGAAGTGCGTGGAGGCAGCGGAGAAATGTATTTGCCCAGCCGTATGCAAATGTATTCACTTGGACGCAAATAATACAATTTCAATGGCATTAATGAAAACAATTTTCATAAATGAATGGAACCAACAGCAGAAAGCTGAGGGCCGAGCGCCGAGGGCCGAAAGCCGAGGAGGGAGACATTCAACGAGCCGCGTCAAATTTGGCTGCATGCAAAGTAGCTTAATATTTGAATGGCACTGTGCTCCTGTGTTTCCTTTTATTTCTCATATTTTACAGATTTTTTAGGGGCTTAAATTCCATTTCCATTTTCCGGTGGTAGCTTTGTGCACCGAAAAAAAGGAACTTCTGTGAAAGCCCTTTTTTCCAGCCATTTATTAAAATTTGGATAAATTGTTATCAGTAGCCGGGCAAAATGTAGAACACAGAAATAAGAAATATTATTTTAATTGCATAAATTATTATATATTTAAATCTTTTGATAGCCAAAAACAATCATTTTGGGAATAATATAGTCGAGTTGTTAATAATTTAGAACTCTTATTATAACTTTATCAAAACTGGAAACTACCGTGATAAATAATTCAGTAGTTCGATGACCACTACTCGACTTTAGTGTTCACATATTCCCTGTGATTTTAGACATATTTTTCGTGGGTGTGGCTAAACTTTTGACACTTGAAATTTTTTCAGAAATCGACACGGCGGCAAAGTTTGCAGACGACTATCGAACACTGTTCGAGGACTAGAAGTCGGGCAGAGCGGGGAAAGCCTGGGAAAACTGCAGCTCATTCGGGGCGTTTATGGGCGCTTTGGCGTAATTTCTATTATTTTCCATGGCCGCCACTGTGGGCGCACTCGAAAAGCAAACAATTAAATGTCCAGACTGCGCCCGTGGGCATGCTGTGAACAGAACAAATTGGGGTCACAACGGCACGGCCAACAGAACGGGGTGAAGCAGCAACAGCAGCAGCAACAACAGGCAACGGCCAAAAGGGGAAAACCCAAACAACAGTTAAAAGAAAATTGGCTACCACAAAATGAAGTCGACTGGGAGCTGCCAGAGCAGGGAGGCGAGAGCAGAGAGCAGAGAGCAGAGATCTCAAGGCTGTGCCAGTAGCCGTAGAGAAGCTGGGAGGGGGCGGAAGCTGGGGCCTGGCCATGGCCACACGCCAAACACTTGTATTTTGGGGTCATAAAAGCAGGGGAAAATTGTGCTAATTAACCCTAAAAGAAAGCATCTCCCAGGCGGCCGGGCCGTGTGTGTTTGTGGGCCTTTCCCGCTTTCCTGCTTTTCCTGCTTTTCCTGCTCCTTCGGCGCAGTGCATTTAAAATTATTTGGCACATTATTGCCGCTCATTGTTTTTACAGCCCAATTATTATACAACAAAGTGTGGTTGGCGGCTGCTTAGAGAGGCCTCCATGCAAAAATAGCTTTTATTATTATGCTGGGCGCTGTCAAGTGGCCATAACACGCATACGACACGTTGCCACCCGCAGCACAAACAAACCTAACAGCCACAAATATGAGTAATTAGCCGTAAAAATACAAACAATATAATATTTAGCATGTGATTACAGGTTGCTATCGTTATGATAGCCATGCTACGACTCCCACAATGAATCACAAACAATTTGGCCAACTAACAACTTTTAATGTGTGTGTTGGCAGCCAAGGAAAATAAAACCTGCCAGCCCAGGCCCAGTGGCCACACACACGGCAAAGTAAACAAAGTGTGTGTATTGTATGCAAAAACCCGAGAGCAAACGAAACTTCCGTTTTCAGGGGGAAAAGAAACCGTAGACCGTAGACCGTAGACCGTCCGTAGAGTGGAAAACACCTAAACAAACAGCACGTGGCCGGGCTCTGGCTCCTGTGCGCCCTGACATTGTTTTGGGCCAAGGAAAACACAGCCACTGGCAGCAGCACACTAGGTCTTTAATAATTTCGGGCTGTGTTCATTGCTCTCCAGGGGAGAGTCGAGAGGCGGGAGCCGGGCACACAAATATATAAAAGTGCTTATGCTGGGGAATTACTATCAAAAAGGCATTAAGCAGCCATATGCGGCAAACGATAAATGCGAGCAACTAAATTTAAATTTAAGCGGTTGCCAGGCACCAGGCCAGGAACAAGCAGGCCAAAGAGCAGGCACTTTAGTGCACAGCGAGCAAATATATTAACATATAATACATTATTTTTAATTTAAGAGTTATTCAAGTTTGAAAGGAAATTCCTTTCTAAAAAAAAATGTCTAAATAATATACCCCTTTAATAATGCCCCGTAAATGCCATAAGTAAACATTCTTATGTTTACCATGAAGAAAACCCCCGATTTCTATCTGAAGATATATATTTATCTCAGTGTGTCTCCCCTTTGCTAGATAGGTAAGACATACCTGTGCACTCACTGGCGGATGTGCGTGTTTTCGGGGCAGACTTGGCTGCCACCTCGCCACTTCCTAATGCCGCAAAGTCATTTGGTGGCTTATGCTGCGCCTTTCGCCAGCGACAACAATACCGACAGCCGGCAAACAAACAGCAGAACAGTATTGAGTTAAGGTGAAAAATATGCAAAAGGCAAACACACACAGCCGAGTGCCGAAAACGAAACAAAACCCCAAACAGCGGAAGCGGAAGTGGAAGCGGGAGGAAGCGGGAGGAAGCGGTAGGAAGCCGGCGGGACGGTACACGCAAAAACCAGCCGCTGATCATTTATAATGCGTTTGCGTCGGCACACGGCACAACGCGGCGTATGCGTAACATGCCTCCGGACCAGCCGTAGCCCCGTGAGTTGTGTGTGCGGTAATGCCTGCGGAGTTGTTGGCGTCGGTCTTGGTGTTGCCATCATTCGTTATTGTAGTTGTCGCCGTGGCTGTCGTTGTCACTGCCGCCGCTGCGTGCGTGGCCGCCATTACCCGAGGTTCGTTTAACGCCTGGCCAGGCTCCCCTAGCCCTACTCCCGCCTATGCTTCTGCTGCAGACACAGGTGAACGTCCGAAGCCCTGAATTCGAAGAAAAGTATGTGAGACTGCTCTCTGGCATATTTATTCGAGCAAATTAAATTCTATCAATGCCCAGTCGAGTTTATTTGCAACAAAATGATGTTTCTGCATGCAGATAATATTCAGAGGAGATACAAAAATATATATCACCCTGTGACTTTGATTGTATCAATTCATCTGTTTCCCTATTTCAACTTTTAGTTCATCAACAAGTTTTTATCTGTGTAATTTCCATCAGAGTTTTTCTTTATCTCCAAATTAGTCTGCATCGAACTTTGCAATCAATATTCAAAATATTGTGGGAGTGGCAGCTGCTCGGCTTTAAAAGTCATTTCTATGCTTTCACAATTCCCAGAAAAGGCTCCTGCCCCCTCCCCTCCACAGCCATATTATTATTTATTCTTTCCTCTGGCTTTCTGCGTCTTAACTAGGCCCGCTCACATTTCACCCGAAAGAAGGCCGCACGAGCGCTCGCTGGCGCTTTTCCTCGTCACTGCTCCGACGCTTCGAGACGATGATAAATTAATTGGTTTTTTATTTATGACGCCATGCCGATGCCGATGCCGTTGCCACTGCCAGTGCCACTGCCTGTGCCTGTGCCTGTGCCAGCAGGACTGACACTCGACATCCTCGACTTCTGAGTATTTTGGCAAATTGTCGCTGCCCCGAAGCCGCTGCTGATGTGTGAAATGTTCTTTCTCGCCGCTCGATGTTCAGCCATTCCGGGCTAATTGATTTACGCCCCAGACGCTGGCTGTCATCGGTTGATTGGGAGCAATAAACTGGCTCTGGACCAGGTCAGTGCCAGACTTGAGGCCACCAGCAGATGGTGGCCCCAGTGTCCCGCCCTGACAATTTATTAGCAAATGTAATGAGCAGGGTTTATTAGCCGTTCGGCTCGTGTTTGCATCTAATTGAAATTTACATGCTCGCCGGACATTCGAGCATATCCTGCCGACCACTCCCATGTGTGCTAGTCCGAGTCCATGTTTGTGTAGGTAAATGCAAACAATTGTCGTCATTAAAATAACGGCCTGGATGCAAGGACACTACGCACACAAGCACGCACTGCCAGTGTGCGTCGTGCATCTGGCGAACAATAAATAAAGACAATTTGCAGCTGCAATTATTATGAGAACCGATAAGCCAGCTAGGCAGTTCAACATGTGCTTCGCAGGGTGCTGTCGAGCAGCAGGCAGTATCAACAATAAAGACCCCACACCGATTCCAATGCCCCGGAATCTGGGTCAGAGTGTGCCCGGAAATGTTAAGCAGGTTCTGGAAATGGTTAAGCCTAGCCGCACTTAAGAGTACATAGAGGAAAATGACCACCGAAGTAAGTCGTTAATCTATAATAATATAATATAATAATAACAAAATTTCCTAAAAATAATCTGAATTTAATGAGATTGTTGACGTTATGTTGATCTGGGCACACTTAAATGCATTTTATTCTAGCTGGTCACATCAGAAACTGCAGTGTGACCTTGCCAAGTGCAGAAGGACTACTTTAATTATCAAATTCGAGCTATATTCGATTTAAGTAAGGATTAATAATCCCTAAAACGAAAGTTAAGCTCTACTTTAGGCTACGTTCTACTTTCTACTTTATATTTGTCTCTGTGCATTTCGTGTGTCACCGGATGGAGCTTCATCAGCTTTAAGTTGTCACCATTGACAGCAGAGCAGATTCGGGGCCGGCAAACAGGCTGCATTCAACTTCAAAGTGCCCCGAATTAGTCGGCACATGCACAATTATTTAAGGCCTGTCTGGGAGAAACGTTAAGTGCTCTGCGGTCCGGAGATGGAGATGAAGAGAACTCTGAATGCCAGCTTGGTGCTGGCCAGAGAACTTGTGGCCTTTGCCTGTGGCCGGGGCAATTTCGAAAACCAATTTGGCCAAAACCAGGGGAATGCCTTTGAAAACACTCGCAGCAGCAGCAGCAGCAGCAGCAGCAGCAGCAGCAGCAGCAGGAGTTGCAGTGGCATATGAGAGGGCGTTCAGTGTCATTAGCCAGGCACAAAGCTCACAAAAATTAGACTAATGAAAACAAATGGATATCTAGATTAAACCAATACTAGCTGTCGCCTTATTTATAGAGCCCCGGGGAGGCGGGTGAGCCCCGAGAAAAGGCAGTGTCACTGTGACCCACTTGGGGCAGGATTATTTTTACCAAGGCAAACCACTTCATTAGCAAAGCCACAAAAAGTGCACATCATTGCGGGGCCAAAAAAGGGAAAACGAAGGCGAAATCAATACCCAAGTGGTGCCATTAGTAGAACGGACTTTCTTTCCCATGCTTTTCTATGATATGCACCGCCGGCACGCGAGCTCACTCCCATTAAATGATAAACTGCCGGCAGTTTTCACCACTCCACTGGCACGCCGGGCTGGTCGGGCTGGCCGGGCTGAGCTATAAACAAATAATCATGCCGCATTATAATGAGCAAACCAAGCGCTTAATAGTTACAGTTTGCCGGCGAGGCGGAGAGGCGGAGAGGCGGAGAGGCGGCGAGGCTGGGCGGTGCCCGCTCTCATCCCGCCAACAGCTGCCACAGCACGCGCAGGCAAACAGAGTCGCGATGAGTGCCAGACAAGAGCATTTAAGTTTTGCATGCTCCGTAATTAAATAATAAACACGCGCAAAATGCATTAGAAACTGTAGCAGAGAGAGCTTAAGGGGCCGTAACAGCAACAGTAGGAGCAGCAGAGCCAAGAACAACAACGGCAACGGCAACTCAGCCTGGCGGCCGAAAAGCTAGACAACGAGCGACCCACGTTGCGTATACGCAACGCTTGACGTTTGTTTGCTCTGCTAAAACGGAGAATCTCAACGAAAGCCCCTCCTGTTTATTTGCGCGGCAGGCTCGTGCTATTTGTGTTGGCTGTTTCACTTAGAGCGCGCTCGCAACCTGGCCTCAGGTGTGTCATCGCACAGTCCCCGAGTCTCCCCCTGCTCCCCGCCTTGGCCCACTCTCAGCCCCTCCGGGATGGGAGCCAAACAGCAGCAGCCACAATACAACGGATGCCTGCAATGGCCCATTGTGGTGGCATGCACCATACACTTGACCCGTAAAAACGGTTACAATGGCAGCCTGCACAGTGGAAAATAGTGGAGGCCTCCGCTGCGGTGGCCTGGAAATCGCAGGGATTTAATTAAAATATTTGGAGTGAAGCGAAGAGAATTTCATTTCATTTCTTGAGGTATATTGGTATACTATAGCTAACTTATACTTTTTCTGTAAAATTTTCAGGGTTTGTTACAATAAGCATAGATACCTATAATGCCATCAGTTAAAAATGGGATTCCTAGTATGTTATTATATTAAATAAGGTCTTGTTGTATTCTCTCGAAATGTGACTACATGTTAGAACAATTACTATTTTGTAAACTATTTTTCCTATATATATATATATATTTCCTTCAGTGTTCACCTCCCGGAATCAGTCGAAGCTCCGGAAATGCTCGGGAAATCAAGGCTTAAGGTGCAGTTCTCCCCCCTTCGATGCCTGTTTGTTTGCTTGCCTCAATTCGATACCAAATTCAATTCTGGCAAGTGCAACGAGTGAAAGCTGTGCCCCTGCAAGGGACGAGGACCACCCACTTCCGACGACCTCCCTGCCATTTACCCCTATCCCTGGCAGTTTTCAGCATTTAAATGTTTCCAAGTACTTAGCAAAATGTTGCTGCCAGCCAGAAAAAACCCGAGGGCAACACAATGAGACACTTTTGCATTTCCGTCAGTCGCACGCAAAAATAAAGCAGAGCTTCTTCTGCTAAACACTCTGTGACTGTGACTGTGACTGTGGCTGTGAAAAAGGGAATGCATATACAAAAAATTACAAAACAAGTGGGCGGAACGGGGCGTGGCCTGGGGTTGACTGAGTGGTTGGCCGGGGTGCCAGGCTGCATTACATCTGTAGCCGTCAACTGTGTCAGCTATGGCCGATGTTGCAGCTGCAGATGTTGCCGGCACTCCGTAGATGTTGCTGCTGGCTGATGCCGGGTCGAGGGTGTTGCTGCCGTGCTGCTGCTGTGGCGTTGAGTGCGCCTGTCGACGCTCGAGTGTATCAAACACAACGGCAACATCAGCTGCAGCGAGGAGTGTGTGGGTGCACTTAAGAGTCACTGTGTCAGTAAACAACTGACCCACTTCGTGATGAACAGGCTGCACCGCCGCCGAAGAGCCACAGCAGCTGCCCACTCTATTTATCATATTGCACGCTGCGTGGCCCCCACAAAGCGAAGCATACTTTTTTGGGCAACCCAACCCGAAGCGAGATAGATGCAGATTGAAATAGGACGCAGTGATGTTAGCTTTGCCAGCTGGCTATTTATTAAAGGCTTCTGGGAGTTGATTCTATTCTGGCTGTGATTTCAGACTTTGGGGGGCGTTTATAGCCTAGTCAGAAAAGGTTTAGGAAAGACTAAGCGGGGGCAATTTTAAATAAATTAGGGAAGAGAAGAATAAAGTCTTATAAAAATTACTAGAGACTCATAAGCATTAACTTATTGTATTTACTAAGAAAGAGAAAATCGTATGAAGATTCAATTACAGTGTCTATTAATAGCAAATAAAAGAGAAGAGAGCAATTAATACTTATATAAATAAGGATAGTTTAAATATCTATGAAAACATTAACTTATTGTATTTACCAAGAAGGAGTCTTCATTCAATTAAAGTTTATATTAATAGCAAATAAAAGAGACCAAGTAAGCAATTAATTGATAAATAAGGTGAGCAAAAGGATACCACTTCCCCTCCAAAATCTAGCTGGAAAATATGCGCCAACTCTGGTGGCAGGGATGCAGAGTGTGGGGCAGGCAGAAAGATAAAATATGCGGCATTTAAATAGCGCAAAAATATCTATGAAAATATTTTTGCTGGCCAGACAACAACTCGTTCCGCTGTCACTGCCGCTGCCGCTGCCGCCGCCACTTGTGTTTGCATTGTTTTCACTCGTGGCAAAATAAATACGCTTTCCATTATTTCCCCGCCCGCCCTGCGTAGAATTTTTGAATTTTCGCCTTTCCCCGGATAAGTGGGGAGCTGTGCAGCCCGGCTCGGCTGATCCGAGTCTCGCTCCGCTCTTCGCTTTCCTTTTGGCATTTTGGCATTTTGGCAATTTGTCAGCGCTAATTTCGCGTTGATTATCTCCCACACACACACATACACTCGGTATTTATATATGGATTGGTATTGTGTATTATGTAATCATGACTGCTCCACTTTTGGCTGTTTTCGCTCGGTTTTGCTTTGCCAAGCATTTCGCCGCCGCGCTGACAATTAAATGAAAGTAAGATAAATTGTCGCATTTGTTTACAGTTCAACTTGTCGTTTTGTGTGTTTAATTTAAGCGGAATTTGTTGGGTGTGTTCTTCCGGGCGGGGGCCGAGGGGGCATCGACAAGATATAGTGAGGCTGCTGCCCGTTTAGCTGCCTTAATTTATTGGAGACACGCCGGGTTCGCGCCGCAAATATTTCGCCAAGGATCAAATCCCTGGAGTTGTGTAATCCGTTGTTTCCAGGGCCAGTGGGCGTGGCAATTGGCCAAGAGCGAGAGTGTGTGTCTTTCCAAGTTTGCCAGCGAAAGTTTCAGTTCCGCCAACTTGAGGTCTGAGGTTTCCTTATTAGAAATGAACAAAAAATCTTAGATTTCCCAGTAGTCCGATTTATTAGGGCAAATCTTTAATCTTTTCAAATAGATATCCAAATTAGTTGGCAAAAAAGCAGAGTAGACACCCGACTCCCTTTCGAGTCGCTGGTTAACCCGCATGTCCTGGCTGCAAGTGCAGATGCATGCGGGTGCCCGTTAGCATAAACTTTAAGGACATCCCTCAGATGCGCGGAAATATTTTAAATGTCCTGCGGCAGCAAACAGCACTCGCATGTGGAGAGCTGCGGAACTGCGGAACTGCGGAACTGCGGGGCCCAAGCGCTTTAATGACGACCGGCGTTAAGTAATTTTCCTTGTATTTTCCGGCGGCGGCCGCACGCCAGCGCCTTTGGCTTAATGCGCTTGTCTCCGCATCAGCTTCGCTGTACCTGTCGCAGCTGTTGCTCCTCCAGCGGCTGGTTGTCCTGCCCCCCGTCCTGCCAATGGGCTTCGGTGTCATTTGACTCGCAATTACCGCCCCGTGGAGCGCGCACCCCCTCCAAGGGCGACCTCTAAGTGGCCCACTCCCACGGCCCACGGCCCACGGCTGCTGGCTGCTCTTCGTTTTCTACTTGAGGACAATGTAAATTTGATTATCGCTCCGGCAAATATTTGTCAGCCACTCACCGGGCAGCGGCGGGGGCGGGAGTTTCCAGGAGGGGTTGGGGCTGGATTGGCTGCCAGCTTTGTCGCTGACATATTTATCTAGACGTTTGCCGCTGACATTTTCAGGGGCAGGCCAGCATTTGCCTTTCACTTTACACGCAGAAAAATGTATTGACTTGTTTTCAAGAATTATTAACACTAAGCACAATATATGCCCATTCACTTGATATAGAGGAGAGCCTGCTAGAGATTTGAAATCAATTACAAAGGTGACCGAAAGTATGCAGTGAAAGTATGCATGATATTTTTTTAAGCATACTTTTGGGCAGAATTTAAAGCAATTTCAATACATCTATGTTTAGGTACAAAAGATGATTTGAAATCTGCTATAAAGCTGCCTAAAAGTGTGCTGTAAAATATAAAGGAGAAGGTAAATTCGAATAATCTTTTAAGTTATTTATGTTCCCAGGAGTAACAAAATACTACAGCCATTTAATGCTTAAAATAGAGGATAATAATAATAGGAATTAATTAAATTAATATTTGAGGGAAATATGTCTTCGTCAGGATATGTCTTTATCTCTCCCTGTGCAGTCAGCAAACTGAACTTTTCTTAGCTCCTCATGATTAATTAAAACTGGCTGCCTATACTCGTCTGTTGTACTAGTCCTTGATGTATAGTCCTTTGTTGTATTGCCAGTGTTGTAGTCCCAGTTGTTGTCGTATTTCCCGTCGCCGTCGTTGTTTGTTTGTTGTGTGCCGCCCGCCGTCCAGTGTGAACATGTTTCTTTTTTACCACGCAGCTTTCAACAAATTACAGCAGGGCCTCCCTGCCTACAGATACTGAGGATGGGCAACACAGGCCGGAAAAGTGGGCGGCCACGGGACCGGGGTATCCTTCTAGGGGCGTGGCAACAAAAGTTGCGGGCAACGGATTTCGGACTCATTAGGCTCGTTCGCAGCCGTTGTCGCTGGCTGGTGTGAAAATTCAGCAAATATATGTGCAGAGAGAGAGGTGTATATATATAAGGCCCGAGAGTTTCTGTGTGTGAGGGGCGTGTCACTGTGTGTGTGAGTGGGCGGGTGTCTATGTGTAAACAGAGGGCTTAATGAGAAAAGAACTTACTCTGCTGTTTGAGTTTGGTTCCTGTTTCTGTTCCTCGCCTCGCCTTCAGCTCTCCTTTTTTTACGCCCTCGCCTTTTGTTTCGGGAATGTCGGCGGATTCTATTTAGTTTACCCAGTTGCTCAGGTGTTTCAGGTGACAGACAAGCAAGCGCAGAGCATTGTAATTCCTTTTCGATTTTTTGCCTCCTCTTCTGCGGTTTCAAATTAAAATCCAATTCGTTTCCACTGCAAATAGGGACAGAGGAAGATAATACGCAAGGATATAATGCTTTTTGCCGTCTGCGAATCTATGAGAGTTATGGCGAGTGGAGAGTCCTATAAAAACTCAAAGCCGGAAGCCATTAAGCTCATAAAGAAACTAACAAGCGATTTAAATTAATTACCATGATCCGCCATAAATCAGTTTATTTAATAGTCGAAGATAATAAAAAATCTGTGCTCCACTTAGATAAATTAATTCAATAAGAGAGCTAAGCGATGATGAATAATTAAAAACAAACGATGACAAACAAATAACAGTCTATAAAAAAGAAAAGATTATGTCAGAAATAAATATAAATATATACGCATTTTTCAAAGATTTTCTGTATTTATAACATTGTAATAAATATGAAAAATATTATATATTAGGCGTAAAACCTAATTAGTCGGGAACAATTAGGGCTTAACCATTTTTTATAAATACGATTTAAACACATACAAATGGCTCCACTTTTGTGTTTATTTCTATTGCCTAAATTTAAATTCAAGAAATACCGAAGGATATAATAGCTTGCTTTAAAAACATTATAAAATAAACTAGCGGGAAACAGATTTGAACATATATTATATATGTAATATGGCGCTTAATATTGCATAAAATATATATTAAGTAGAATTAAAGGCTGTTGCCAGGGATTTTATATTTCGTATGTATTATATTTTAAAATTCATATAGATGACATTTAAGAGAGGGACGTAAGCGGAAATAACGAGCTGAAACAACACTGCTAATTACTTTCTCATTATGCAGGCTATTTAGCTTTAATTACACTAAGCTCCAAGCTCCAAGCCCGACAGACACACACACAGGACACGGAGGACTCGCAGGAGATACACAAACACACAGGGACACATGGAGAGCACACTCCAAACGCGTCTAAAACTAGCAAAAAAAAAAAAAGAAAAGCGCTCAAATGCTCGAAATTCGCCGGGAAAAGTGGCAACAGCATTTGAGCCTTTCACTTTTCACCTGCCTACCCCTGTCTCCCCTGCCTCTGGCTTTCCCGCTGGCAATTCCAATTTACAGCGCAAAATGTTCAGAATTTTCCATTTGAATTTTTGGCCCAGGCAGCGGCGGAGAGGGTGGGGTCTGGGGCGTGGGGAGTGGGAAAAGCGCTCTTGTGCGCCAATTTTCCGGCTCTCGACGCTGGGCGCTGGGGAGGCGCCAGCAGCACTGGGCGCCAAAAGTATGCAGCCATAATGAGGCGAGCTCACACAGTATCCCTCCACAGCAGCCAGTGCATTCTTTACGATCAATTTTCAGGCTTTTCAATCCGGTCCCTGTTTGCCGGGGCGCTCGGTTAATTATATCAATTTAACAAAGAGCCCTGCTGGCGGCAGAAGGCAGCAGGACTTTGCTCAGGACCCCACCTGTCCGTGGCCAGCTCTTTAAATGCAAATAAATACACAGGAAAAAGGGGTGCTGTCTTGAGAATGGTAATTAATGGTAAAAATAAATGGTTCCTCTCAGAACTAAACGAACTGCTTTAGTGAGCTGGAAAAACATTTCCACCTATGTCATGTTATTGGGCTCGGGAAATTGCTGACCAATTTTTCCCGCCGTGCACGCGTGGGGGCTTGCTGGCCAGGTTTATTTGCATTTTAATATGGCTCGTATTTTATGGGGCTTTCATATTGTTGTAGGTATTTATAATATATATTCTCCCTTTAAGCCGCATTTGTGTAATGAAACGGAAGGGATTACCGCCGACCGCCGACCGCCGGCCCACAAGGCACCCACCCAGAGCCAGCTCATGTAACCCTTAACCCTCTCCCTTAGCCCGGTTTGAGCCCCAGAAGTTTAACGAAACCGAAACACATTTGCCTGACAGTTGCCATCAGCTTGGCTTCAATTTGATGTCAGCATTATTGACTGATCCTCCGGGGCCCTGGCTCCCGCATATACATATGTTTACCCAAGGCTGAAACACTCCAAGTTGCCTAGTTAAAGTTAAGTGTTCGAGGAGGGATATACGTATATACGTATTCCGAGGGACTGGCGACTGGGGACTGGGGACTGGGGACTGGGGAGGGGCGTGGCCCTGCTCAATCATATTTCACATTCGCCACTTGTCAGCTTTTATCTCGTTTTCGTCATCCCAAGAAGTGCCCATCTTATTCCCGAGCTCCCCTTCGTTTTACCCCCCTCCGGTTGTCATAATTTCATTATTTGCAGCGCTCAGGCATAAAAAAAGGGATATTGTCTGGCTGCCAGGATAACTGCGTAGCTGTGGCTGTGGCTGTGGCTGTGTCAGTGTGTGGGGTGGATGGGTTGTCATGAGCACGATGTTCGCATGTCCTTCCAGCGGCGTCTGCACACGCATTTATTCCTCGGCTTCTGTGGCAGTCGGCGGCCATCGCAGGATGACAGAAAGTGTCTATACAAACAGCAGACAGGCAGACAGGCAGACAGGCGGAGAGGACAGAAGTACAGATGGACGACCGAGTTACGCACAAGGACAGGCAGAAAAAATATAGGACCAAGGTCTGGCCAAGATAATATTTCATTGATGGTAGTCTACTCCCTTGAAAGTGTATTTTTAATCATATTTCTGAGCTTAAAGAATACTGAATGCCTTAAAAGAAAACTGAATGGCAAACTTGACAGCCTATTTGTTAATAAGGGATTGAATTTAGTTGCCTTTTTAATGAAGAAATAAATATTTTAAGGGGTTCTTCATGAATAAAAACAATATAAAAGAAGAGTATTAGAGTTCACCTCGCCCTTCGAAATAATTAAGTATAATCTACATGGCTGAGTGGAAACCCCATTGATTGATAGGCGATTATTATGTTTGATGTGCTCAATTGCGCCAGGATCTTTTTTTCCGAGTGCACACATGCGTGGCACATCCTTTTCAGCCAGCTGAGTTGACTGTCTGACGCGATTGCCACGTGCCTCAAGTTATGAGAGCCACCGGCTGGCTGGCTACCCGGGGTTCCATTCCCTGGCCAAAGTGTCCACCGCTCCGGCCGAGACTTCAATTTTAATTGGATAATTACTCATCCAATCCAGGATTTAATCCCGCCTGAAATTGATGCACCGCACCACCAGGCCGCCAGGCCACCAGGGGTGGCTGGCTGCCCGAGAGCGGTTAATAGGGTTGAGTCCTGTGAGGTGAATCCTCGATGAATCCTTGCTCAATGCCCGCTTTGATCCTGCGACTGCGGCTCAAGTGGCTGGCAGTCGTGTGTGCCGGGCCCGCCCCTCGATCCCGCACTCGTGCTCGCAAAATTGCATCCCAATGGCTTCCAAATAGACGCCCTACCCAAGTGCAGGTCCCCATGAAAGACAGCAACTTGTTGGTTGCTGCCTCGCACAAAGTCCATTCAAAATGCATCTGAATGGGGACCGGATACGGATGACACCCGGAATGTGCAGTGCAGAAATTGAAAGCCAAATACGATGGCAAAGGGGTAAAACTGTCAAACTGCCAAATGGCCAAATGGCCAAATGGCATTTCCATTCACAAGTCGCCGGCATTAAATGTCCTCCGATTTGCAGCTGCATGCAAATGATCTCCCCAAACAGTTTCCATGCAGACAAATATTATACGGCGATACTATAGCCACTCCTTATCTATTATCTGACTCGACTTTCGAGAGCGGGGCGTTCCACCTCAGCCCCCCTTTTTTCCTCAGACAATTGACATGGCAACGGGTCAGAGGAGCTCACGAGTTGCCAGAACAAACAATCAGACGCAGCTAAGTGCTGTAATACTCGTAGCTGCACTCAGCGAAAAGGAAAAATATTATTCTTAAGGTGTTTGGGAGCTAGTTTAGTTCGTTAGTTTAAACTGTGTATTATCAGCAAGTCTAAGAGGATTTATAGGTATATTAAAGCTATTGTTTAGAAGTCACTCACATTATAGGGAGTCTTATTTAATGGAACATCTTGATGTAAAAACCATCTCTAAGTATATTCAATTAGTTGAGCAGGAATTCGATTCAGATTTTGTATTATTTCCCAGTGCATTTAACTAAGGAATGAGGGGTTCCGTTGAAACCCCAAGCACCGAAGCATAAACTCAATATTTCCATCTTTTATGCGCTCTGTCGGGCTTTACGCTAGGACTACAGGGGCACAGATACACATCCTTCGCCATGGCAGCCTGCGAATCCGTATCCGTATCCGTACCCGAATCCACATCCACGTCCAACTGTCTGCCCTTCGTTGATTAGAATCAACATAAATAAAATTAATTGTTGCCGGTTGAGTCGTCGGTCGGCCGGCGGTCGGGGTTGGGGTTGGGGTTGCATTCAATTTGATTATTAGCTCAATCCAGTCAGGCTCGAACCGGAAGGACGACACCCTTGTCCGCGTCCTTGTCTGCGTCCTGCTGTTTATTTCGGCTGCTTATTTCGATTTTGTCGTTTGGCTAATTTTCCGTACGTTGTGGCCCGCAACCGAAACCGAAACCGAAGCCGAGTCCGAGTCTGAGTCCCTGGAGACCTCGCCTGAATGCCACAAAATAATTATAAATTATTTACAGCGCCCGTCTGTCTGTCTGCTATTTCGTTGGCCTGAAAGTCTCTCTGTTTGCTGCTTAATTGCCAACTTCTACTCTGGGGGAGGGGAGCCATCAAAAGGACCTCCTCCCGCCATAAATTGTTGCAATTGTTTCCTGAACTCGGGGCCATTGCATCAGGAAATTAAACTGCGATTCGGCCCTCTGTTTCTGACTGCCTTCAGTCTCATCTGTATGCGCCAGGCAAAATGTGCAAAAACGGCACGCCTCCCACGCAAGCACTGAGAAAAACTTAAGGATATTGTTCATATAATTTATATAATTTTTAAATTATAATCTTTTGTTTTGGTTAAGTCTCATCAGACTTGTCTTACTATCAGAGAAGCCCTTGCCCTTTAAAATTGAATGTAATGAAGTAATCAAGCATTCTTGGCCTTTCAAGAGTTGCTAATCAAGTTCCCTTTAAGAAAAACATTCCCCATTTCAATTAATTACTAACCCCCCGATTTCAGTTGTGTCCAATTTCTGTGTATTCTTTTCGGCTCAGTGCATCCTCTCCAAAGTCCTAAGGCAGCCAGGCCCAAAATCATAAATTACACCAAAAACTGACCCCGCACAGCGACAATGCCGAATGCATTATGCAAAATTCCAGCAACCGAGCTTAGGGGGACTGAAATTTAATTTCGGCAGGGAGAGGGTTCACAGAGCACACAAGACAATGAATCGATAATTTATAAATACTCTCCGCTGATCGTTTCGCAAAGGCTGGTCTAGCCGCGGCTTTGGGTGGACAAAAGCTGCATTCATTTTGAAATAATCAACGAAAATGCTGAAATTCGAGCACCGAGCAGAGGGCACCGGGCACCGGGCACCGAGCACCGAAACCCAGAACCGAAAACCAGAAAACCATTTGTGCCCCATGGCGTGGGGATGGGGATGGGGCTCTCGAAGTGCTGTCGTTGTGGCAACCAGTTGAGCTGCAAGCTCCAACTAGCTAATGGCTGGGTTTTTGGCATTGAATCGGTCTGGTTTTCGGCATGATTTCTCAATTGATTGCAAGTGGCGGGCCCGGAGTTTCGAGCCGAAGCCGGAGCCGGAGCCGGAGCCCTGTCATGCCTAATGCTTATTACCAACACTTGGACGCTTGGCAATTTATGCAGAGCGATGCGATGCGATGCAGATGCAGCTGCCAAAGCTGCTTATGTTGAGTCCTTGGCCAACTGCCCACTGGACAGTCGATTTATTATACCCTTGAATGCAGTATCATAGACTTGGCTGGCTCTCTAAACACTCTAATCTTGACCGGGCTCTCTGCCCTTGTCCGCGAGGGTGTCCGTGTGTCCGCGAATCTGTTTCTAGGCCTGATAACTCTCTCGATTTTAAAGATATCTAGGTGAAATTTTGTTTACATATTGCTCTTAAATGCAGGTATTAAATAAGTAAAAATGATAAGTAAATCCTATAGGTTTCATGGCTGAATTATTTCAGATTCACTTGTACAGGAGATAGGCTTCCTGTTAGAGTACTCCCAGCTTCGGTTCACGAATCAAGCCTTCCTGTCCTGTTGTTTCTATAATTTTAATTGAAGCCACGCATGACAGAGAGAGAGAGAGTGAGATAGAGAGAGAGAGAGCTGGGGCTTCTCGAAATTGGAATGCATTTTTGGCAATTTCCAAAACAAATATTGCTCGAAGGGATCTGGGAGTAAGCTGCTGCTGCTCCGGCATGCATGAAGCCGCCTCCACTCGGTGCTCAGGTGACCAGTTGGGCATCCAGCAAATAGTTTAGTGCATAAAATTGCTTTCAACGCTCTCTGCCCCTGACAGAGGGCGGGGCGGAGTGGGGCGGAGTGGGGCGGGGCTGGCACTTGTGAGCCGAGCTCCGTAAACATGTTATGTAATTAAAATGCCTTGCAGATATTTTGGCCAAACATTTTGCGGCTGCTTTCCGCTTTTGTGTGCCAAAAATATTCCCTTCCAAATAACTTGAGCTCTTTTTATGAGCCGACGACGCCTCCGACGCCTCCGACGCCGCTCGTGGCCCCGAACTTTCTCAATGGAATGCCCCAAATTCTGGCAAGCTTTCACCACTTTCTCGGCAGGGCAGCTCTCCCCTTTGTCGTCTCCCCAGGGCGGAGACTGCACTTCTATGGGGATAAAAATAGCATGAAAGTTCAAAATACTAGCAGAAACTCATTTTGATATTTTAAACTATGTGCTCCACTTACACATTAAGGGTTTCACTTATATATTTAAACTAAGTTATTACCCTCCTGAATATCATTATTTTCAACCGACGTCAACCGTTTATTATTTTATTTATTCCCTGCAGACGTCACAAATCTGGACTACGTTAAGGTGAATGCCGAGGCGGGCAAGAACGTGACCATTCCGTGTCCGGGGGTCAACGAGCACTCGCTGGTGGACACGCTCGTGTGGAAGACGGCCTCGACGACCATTGCCCAGTTCGCCAATCGGATACCTCTGCTCCACAGTCCAAGGGTGAGTACAACCCCACTAGATTCACACAAATTCGGGAATGATTTAAAGGAACAACTTTAAAAACAAGCGATAAGTGAGGGATTTTAGAGAGCAGAACACTTAATATAATATATAGAACAAATACTAAACAATAATAGGTGTTTAGCTGTGATTTCTCCTAATTCAAAGTCTGAAAAAATCAAAAATTCAATGCTTCCCCTACCGCCTACAAGGCCCTGTACATTCCCAAGTGCAATTTCACTCAAAAATGGCACTCCCGTGTCATATTAGAATTCATTTCGACACTTAGCGCCGCTCCCCCTGGAACGCGGGCCAAGGAGCCCCTCTAATATATATGGCCCAGCTTGTGCCCGGGCTCGGTGTTCAGGGCAAGAAGGAAGCTGTTAAAATAATTGATAGCCGGTTGCCGGGCGGCTGTTTGAACTTCGCCCTGCGCCTCCGCCGCCGCCGCCTTCAACTCTGGGCGATGAGTGCAAGAAAGTGCAGCGAAGTCCCGACAACTAAGTGGCCATCAATGGGGTGGGGCACCGGGGTCGGGTCGGGGGCCCTGGACTCGGAAGTACAGAGCAAGCCGGCGCGCGGCTAATATATTTTAAATGTTTGATAGTTGCACTAAAACAAAAGCGACATGGAGCTCGAAAAAATAAAGGAAAGGAAGGAGAGCGTTCAAGTGGCTGCCAGATGGCAGGGACTGGGAGCTGGGAGCTGGGAGCTGGGAGCTGGGCCCGAAAGCGATTGCAGCGGCCTTAAACGCACTCGGGGGGCCATTGAGGCGGCGCCAGCAGAATGATGAAGTTGCCTCCGTTGCTGGGAGCCAGATGATGGAGGATCCCGAGCTGTCTGCACTGGGAGAAACCCAAGACTGCGGTGGGGACTGGAGAGAGAATGGATAACTTCAGAAATAACTTCCATTTGTGACTCCATGTCTACAGAATATTGTTCCAGTGTGTGCTATGCCTTTTCGGCTAACATGAGCCGCCTGGCAGTATTTTCCCCCAGTGTACCAAGCAGCTTCTTGAGCGGACTAGAGCCGGCTATGTGTTAAACGGCAGACTGGGACACTTGAGCTGCAGCCAAAGTTGGTCCCAACCCGGCTTGGTAGCTCCCGGCTCGCATTTCTTGGCCTCCTCCAAGTTGCAGGAGCGCAGGCTGGCGGCTGGCGGCTGGCGGCTGGCGGCTGGCTCTTGGCCCGGCTATTATGTGTATTAAAAGTTTTTCACCTTGGCACAGTAGCTGCTTCATTTTATTACAACTGACACATGACCCGCACACACACCCCGCTGCACACCTCGCCACACGTACACCCTGGACGTGGACCCTGCTGAGCTATTAACTTTTGTTTTATGGCCGAGACTGGAAATGATTCATGTTAGCACAAGCCAAGCGGACTAAGGAGATCCTTACCAGGGATTTGCCTCCACAAGCTCCTCTGCGGTACGTGTGTTTTTTATTCCCAAGAAATAGAATGGAAATGGGAATGGGGGAAATACCTCCTTTGTTCGCCAGCCCAGTCACCACTCAAGCGGTCATGTGGGCGGCGGTCGAAAGGGCGATGAATGTAATTAGAGTTTACTACAAAATCGAATTGGAAATTAAAAATTCCACATGGTAAATTTCCTGGCAAATATTTCCAGCTCGGAGGCGAGCCTGCCTGAGTGCTGCCTGTGTGCAATCGAGCGGCAGAACTTGCCCAAAATAAACGCAGGGAAGGAGCCGGAGCCGAGGCATTTTAAGATGTAATTTGGGGGCGCACAGTGGCAAGGATACAAAGTAAATATCAGGGTCAGGCATGCGGAGATAAACCAGATACTTTAACTGCAGCAGCTACCAGATAGATTGGCTGGGGCTGGGAAATAATTTAGTTTCCCCAGTCGAAACTGCCATAAATTCGCCCGAAATGCATTTACAGTATCACAGTAATCTGTGATGAAAATCCTTATTAAGTTTCGGCCCAGGCAGGTAGGAAATTATTGCAGTTTCCCAGCAAATTACAAAAGGGAAAACATGCAAGTCCTGGATGAATTTACTGCCAATGCCACTGGCTTCCAGCTCGGCTAAGCTGGAGGAGATACATAGTTCAATTATGAGCCGGAGTTGGAGCCGGATTTGTGGCCAAAACAAATTTGGACGAGACAGAATAAGTTTTAGGCCGGGTCGATGACATGGTATGCCTTTGTTTGTGCTTTATATTCCGGTTGGACGGGTAGACGGCTGGACGTGCATATAAGTAAGTTTTCCCCACTATTCAAAACTTTTTCGGCCTGTCCAAAGTGGAAACTCGTGTCGTCGGCCGCCTTGTTTTTTGTCAGGGGCTTCAGCACTCTGGGTAGATTTTAATTTTCCAAATCGCACAGAAAGCCGGCAGAGGAAGAGAGCGCTCTAATTAAGTTCCCCGAACTCGTTGCAGATACAACTTTTGTCGGACAACTTCGGCCTGCAGTTCTCGCCCTCCTTGGCGAGTGATACTTCGGAGTACATCTGCCTGGTAAACGATCGTCATATTCCAGAGGCCATCGTCGATCTGCTGGTCCAAGGTGAGTTATTATTATATTATTATAATTACAAGAAAGACTCAAGGAAACCCTGCACCTTGATTGCTTTTGGTTAAAATAACCGCGGAAAATGTAAAGATACTTGCATGGAAACCCTCTCTATAACGACAGCAATACTCGTCTCTTATCCATTTCCTTTAAGTTCCCTTCCTCGCGTTTCTTCCTTGCCCTCTTAATGAAACGCTCAACTACTTTTAATGATTTTTCCGGTTTACTTGGCCAACACATCCGCCTGGCCCCAGGATTTCATTTTCCGATATGTCTTCGTTACACCGCCGCCGGACTTGCGACTCGCTTTTATGTTTCCTTATTCTTCCTTCAATTTCTCACTTGTGTTTCCATTGTTGCCCTCCGCCTTGACATGATTTCCATTTGCATCCCACTGATAGCTGGCGTTTTCCTGATGCTCCTCCAGATTCTCCTCCTCGATTCCTCATTCTCCATTCTCAATTTCTCTTCCCCGCAGATGTGCCCGATCCGCCGGAGCGTCCATTGTTGATAAGTTTCACATCACGCTCGGTGAACCTATCCTGGGCGCACTCGCAGCATCCGCGGAACGCGCCCGTCACGCATTTTATTATTGAAACGCGGTAAGTGTTGCCACCTAGCCGAGGAGTTAGCCACCATCAGCAGTGGCGGCAACTCTGGCTCACATGCCATATCTAGCCTAAGGTAGAACTCCTTATTGTACTTTTCGAAATTACTCGTCAATACTAATAGATATACTTGGGCTAACTATAAACGAATAATTTTAGAAATTTCTATAAGCAGTTTATTCTTTCATAAGAAATATTTCGATAAATGTAGAAACTATCGATTTAAACGGAGAAACTTAATTGATTTTTAATTCTTAGTGATACTTTTAAAAATAATTAAATAAGGAACAAAACTACTCAAAATAAACCTTAGAATGTTAATATTTGAACATTTTAAAAATATTTTCGATACAGAATCTGTGCATCGAACATCACTAATAGTGATGGGATATTACCGATAGACACATATATCAAATTAAACTGAATTCATTCATAAAATAGCTAAACATAATTTAAGAAATAGCTATTTCCGCAACTTCTCCTCTCTGGCGGTTTGTTTAAGCAGATGAAGTGCCCTTGGGATGGGGTGCACTTGGCGTGGGTGGCTCGGAGGGTGCCCGAGTGGGTGTCCAAGGGCGCCGAGCAGCTGTCCGTGGCGGTGATGGCGATGATGGACGCGCGGCCATGATTGACACATGCAAAGGCGCTTTTGCCAAAGGATGCACCAACTGCGGCTGACCCCATTGCGCTAATGAATTACCGAGCGGAGCGGAACGGAACTGGGAGCTGGATGCACACCATCGCCATTAAGCGCCCATCATCATCATCGGGCCCTAAGCAGCAGGCCCCGCCCACAGCCACACCCCATTTCCGCCCATGACTTGGACTCGCCCACCTGATTTCCGCCTTTATGAGGAGAGCCGAGAGCATCTACGGCCTGGCTTGGCAGGTGCATTCAATTAAATTCATGCGTTTATGGCTGGCTTACTAGGACAGTCGAGGTTAGGAATAAAATCGGGAAAAAGTGCCATAGATAAGTGGAGAAATAAATGTATACATAAAAAAACCTCAGAGAATAATAGAGATCTTAAATCACTTGAAAACGAATCTAAAACTTTGTAATTAAATATTTCATCAAACAAATAATATATATATTTTAAGCCCTAAGTGTCTAATATGTGAAGCCTCTTTCCAGCTCTTGTAATATATAAATATTACCAAATAACTAGCAGGTTAAACTTATATTAATTTACAGTTACCAACTTTTTTAAGCCCAGGTAGGAAAATAATCTCATTGAAGACAGCAACCCCCTCTGCAAACAATTACTACATTTCTGGCGGCCACTGTAAATCTCAGGCCCCCCACACACAGCCACCGCACACGCTCCACCTCGGCGGTCCTTTAATTAATATGTAAAGGGATGACGACGATATGCATGACTACGGGGATACGCACTTCACTTGTGCTCCATTTAAATAGAAAAGAAAACACTGCCACGCACACAGAGCCATCTGTGGGGCAAGCGGGGTTCCCCGGGTCAAGTCGGGCATGCATATACAGTACGTATACGCCGCGGTGAACGCCATATATGGCTGCCATTGTGCGGCGCTGGCTATTTTCCGAATAACTTGAACTCAATGCGGGGCATGAAATAAAAGCGAGTGAACGCCGCCGTTGCCGCCGAAGCCGCCTCCGCCAACGCAGCACAAAGGCCAAGCGAAAATGTTGGAATACAAAAATAATACCAAAAAGCGAAACTTTTTCAATAAATTTCCATCAACTGCAGCAGCAGTAGCGAGGGGCGGTGGGCGTTCCTCGTCGGGTGGGGGGCGTGTCCTCGACAAGACACTGGGGCTCCCAGTACAATCGATGACAGCCAACTGGAAAGCAGAGCCTGCGGTGCATTTATGCAAAATAAGAAATAAACACTGGGAACACTGAAGGAAATGTGAACACGCGCCGCCGCCTGCCAAGTGTACATGCACGGGGAGAAAAATCGGTTGAAATGAGTAAGGAATAGTAAGAAATTTAAAGCCCAAAGGGGCAACTGCAGCTTGGGCTCAGTCATTGTTAGTGATGAACAAGTGCTTACTCCTCTCGGAATCATATCTATATACAAGACAGCATATTTCTCAAGGTTTCTAAGTGTTTCTAGTTAGTTGGGAAAGTTCAAGCTCCTCAAAATACAGCTGTGTCTTCCCTGCATTTGTGCAGCATTTTCTCTGAGTGCAGCTGATACGCAGCACAGCATACTTTTTTGGGCACCGCACACACAAAATGAAGCTGCCCCGTCTCCATCGCCATCGCCATCGCCATCACCATCTCTCAGCTCCATCTGCATCTCCAGCGGCGCGGGCAGACTGCATTTTATGTAAATTCCCACCGACAGGGGAGTGAGTCGAGTCTGCACTGCCCCCGGATCCCTTTGAGGCGCCCCACCCACGCCACTTATTTACATTTTCGCTTGATTCGGTTTATTTGCGCATATGGAAGGGGCGAGGAGGCGGCTCAATATGCACACGAGCTGCCATCGAAATTGAAAGACGTCAACCTACGACGACGACGACGACGACGACGACGAGGACGAGGACGAGGATGATGATGATGATGGTGATGGTGATGGGGACATGCTTACGCCGGATTTGCCGGCTGGCAATTGAAATGGGATGGCTCTGCCCTGCCGGTCCTGCAGAGCGTTAAGGCTATCCATAAATTGCTGCCCCGTCAACTGTTGCATTGCCAGCGGCCGGGCAGGATAATGTCATCGGTTTCGAGGATGTACGTATATATATACACATATTCCATATGAGCACACAAGCATCGACGCTTTGTGTGTCGCATATTTCACTGGCATAACTTTCGGTCAACCGAAAACTGGGCCAAAACTTTGTGGCTTGCCACTCCACATTCCCTGACATGTTTATCAACTCGGCTCTGTTCCGTTCCGGGTACTGTTCCCTCGATTTCGCTCACCAAAGGCCAAACAAAAAATCGTGCATAATATTGTGCCCTGTCCGTTGATGATTCAGATACTATATAGCCAGGCCTTCTCCTCTGTTCGGCGCACTCACTCAGCTGCAGTTTTATTCACTGGATTTCACAGCGTGTTTATTTAGTTTCTTTCCCTGTTTTTTGTACCCGTAGCAAAGCAATTTAATTTATTCTCGCTTTTTATGAAAACATTTTCATTTGCCAGTAATTTTTGTTTGCTTTAGACATTATGTAAAGTGCGTTGCAAAAGCATAATGAACTGGTTAATGTTTATGAAACACAATTTGCTTTTAAAGATGGAAATAAAAACACTGCTGACAGTTTTTGATATCATTAAACGGTGATTACTGTTGGGAGACTTCAAATAACATTATTTATATGCGATTTTTAGGAAACTAAAATATATTGCACATGTTTGTTTAAGAAGCTCACTAAAAATACATTAAAATGGTTTTCAGACTTAAAACCTCTAAACTAACTAAACGTAGGCTGTATTAATATTTTAAGCTTCCTACAGTATAGCTTTGGGCAGAAACCATAAGGAGCATTTATTTTAGTTGTCCTTTTGCCAATAAATTACATTTGTTCTTGCCAACTCCCTGACTTATCTGCACTATTTGTCCATTAACTTTAAGGACTCGGGCCCGGCAAGTAAATTGTCCTGTTTCAACAACTCCTGCGTGTGTGTGAACTTTGTCCCACAGCCCTCGGCCCTGTATAGATACGATGATACCCCGGCCAACGCAAACACACGCAGATGCATAAATAACTCATATACATTTGTTTAATATGGAAAAAAGTAAGCAAACAGTTGTAAAGCAGCTTACCGACCGACCAAGAAAAACAAGGACGGCCACGACAACTACAAACAGGCGGCTGCGAAAAAATCACCCAATACATGTCCGTGAAAGGCCGCAAATTTATTTGCCATTGTGGTTACTTTGGCCGAAGAATCTCTACCCCACACACACACACCCATACACACACGGTTTTTTAACCGGGGGTCACGGGACACAAGAGGAGGCCCAGGCGCAGTACATTTTTCATATGTTCCATGGCGCTCGCTTCATGGGGCTGCGGCCGGCACGCTTCATAAAGTCGCCAAACAAATTTTTTGTATCGAATGCAGCGTGTGTCCGGCGGCCACGATGCCCCGATACAGGAATATATACGGTATACGGTATATATATTCACTAAATGCCCATTGCCAAAAGCAAACAGATGTGGCCGGCACTCAGCGCAGAAGCTGCTCGCACGCATTTATTAATTTTAATCATTTTTTTGACACAATTTCCTTCCGGCCGGGCATTTTTTCCGGGGGTTCGCAGGCTGCGTTTATTGATTGTCACCCCATTCATGGAATGTCCAAACATTTTTCAGCGGCTCGTGTATTTAAACAATATTTAATCGCAGCCATGAAAGCCGGGCTCGAGCACCACTCAAATCGGTAAGCCCCATTTAAAATCAAACGAAGGCCACCGCCAAATTTATGCTAGGCCCCCGCAGAATGTGCCAAAAAATATGCTAAAATTATGTGAGTTTAAACCAAAATTTACTACACTTTGAAATGTGCCATGAAAAATGTTCATTGTGCGAGCGGCGGCGGAACTGCGGGTAATTTATATGCGTGGGGGCTTTTTTTATTTTCGGAGTGGGTCCATCCATGTAGGTGAGGGTGTTCCAAGGAGGCGCATAAATATTTTAGTGCCTATGTGCGGCATATATTTCGGATCGGATCGGGTCGCCCCGCCCACAAGTGTCATGCAAATCCGCCTCCGTTTTATATAAATTTTCATAATGCATTTTATGCCCACGGTTTATGTATATGGGGGACTCTCTGCGGAAAGTATAGATTCCTGATATATAGCTCGGATATGGCGCCGCGTGCCAGTGGGCTCAGCAATTGAGCTGGTAATTGCAATATAAATGCACAATAATGAAATGATTCGTTCAAATAATTTCGGCCGAATCAAAATGTTTTGTTTGGCCGCGCTTTCGTTTACTCGATTAATTGCTCAATGAATTTTCCATTTGAATGATGATTCATTCATCGTACTCTTTAAATTAATGAGGTCAAATTGGGTCTTTAAATTAGGAAATTCAATGGTCAATGTCCTGAATTTATTGGTCAATAAATGCGGGCTATTGAATTGAAAACAGAAGGATATCGCACAGGCAACATAATGAGTAATCTTCTATTGATAATTTGCATTTAATTCTGTTCTTGCAGAGTTAAAATATTATTAGTCCTACCTGATTTCCTAGAGAAATTGTCATTCAATGAACTCCTTTGTAGAAAACACAAAGGATTCTCTTACTTATCGAAGAATTGTCTACAAGAAATGTGATATAATTAGGGAAAGAGTTTCTAACACCCAAAGGAACTTGAACTTGTATAGTAATAGTAATTATAAACACGCCTAATATATCTAATATTTCTAATACAACTTCAATTTGTAATATTTATAGTAATAAGCTTATTTATTAAGAACTAGAAAGTCTCAGGAACTTAATAAATCCTTAAAGAATTTATCTACAATTTCCTTATTAAATCTCCTTTGTGTCTTGCTTTTCCAGAGAGGGCGAAGATGGCATCTGGGAGCAGCTGGCCAGGATCTACACGAAGACGAATGCCACATCATATCAGGTGACGGGACTCACGCCCTTCACCGTCTACAGCTTCCGCCTGCTGGCGGTCAACAAGCTGGGCATCAGTCCGCCGTCCAAGGAGTCCTACTACATAGTCACGCTGCGCGAGGGTGAGTCCCGGCCCGAGTCCTTCCCTTCCCTTCCTTGTCCCTCGTTACGCACTTTATTGAAGCCTAAGCCATAAACTATTTCGCGTAGGCGGTTCACATGTCATAACATATTTAGTATATAGTACGGTCGGAGCAGGTTACGCGCCACACATGACGTAACAATTTTTACAATCGCATTAATTTTTCATTTGAGTTCCGAACGACTTGGCCTGACTTTTAAGTGCCGTCAATGAAAAGTTGTCACAGGCCCAGCCCCGCTCTCCGCCGCCCCTTCGGGTCCCGCTCCGGCAACTGCCGGCAATTACGGCCTCATAAAGCCCGGCGGAGTCTCCTCACGTTGTATACGTTTAATTATTTTTCCGCTGACGGTAGGCCGTCCGCCTAGGCCAGGTGTGTCGTCATTTTATGGCTCGGCTTGGGCTCCTTCTCGTCCTTTCGCGGATGCACGGCAGCCTCCTTCTGGCTGGCAGCTACATTACTGCGTCCGCCCCGCTGGAGGGAAATTACAGCTGCGGTCGCAATAATAGTCATCACCCAACCAGTCACTTTTAAGTATTTAAATATTATATTTGCAGAAGAGCATCCCTTGCCTCCGAGTCTTTGGAGTTGAAGTTGCGGAACAATCTCTTTTTATTAATATTATAACTTAATATATAAGCCTAATGAATATAAATTTAAAAATACGCGGTGTATTATAAATTGAATTTGGAATGATAAATTTAGGAGTTATTAGACGATAGATTTTTATACTTTTAGCTAGCTCGCTCGCACTCGCACTCCTACAGCCTCGAGTCGCGGGTTCAAGTCCTTACTGAGACACTTTAAAGCCCTAAAATAAACTATATAAGTGAGGAGGCTACCATTTCTTCGCCCCCAATAGTAGGCCTGCAGAAGTGAGTTCCCGGAACACTTAAATTTTAGAGGCAGCTTTCATTTCATTAACATGCGACGACAAGGCCGGGAAACTTCACTGCCAGAAAGTTTGAGGGAACAACTACTATTAGTAAGTGGCATTCTGTGCTTCTCCCTGCTCGATGCACTAATTTGGGGGCCAAATGCCTTGGCGCTCGCGTCACTGGGCCGACATTCACCTGCCGGGGCTGTTACTGGTGCCTCGACTGGCCCAGACAATGATTAATCGTATGCCAGTGCGTGTCCCGCATATAGTATACTGCCCATATAAGTACACATACACCCAAATGGACTCCGAAAAGTCACAAAAGTTTCCGTAGGCTTTAAGAGCGCGAGACACATTAATCAAAGGCAAAGCAGCAGCAACAGCGACAAGCTATTAGCAACACATTTGTCTTGCGGACATTGGAAATGACTTTGCCACAGCACTGCCAGAAAACCCGGAGAGATAATTAATAATTTACTCGAATTAGCAATAAAACCTGAGTCTGAGGAATTTCGTGGCTCTGCTGGGGAATAGTAAACACGCTTCGAGAGCTGAAGAGCTCTTTAAGAACTAAAGAAAAAACATCCAACCTACAGAAATGAGTGGGATTTATAACCCCTAATGTAGTGACCTATTTCTCCCAGTGCAGGCATTTTGGGCTTCGGTGTGAAATTCCATTTGCTCCGCCCGCCACGCACAACGGAATGCGACCCAAACAGCCGATGCTGCAACACATGCGGTTACAAATTAGTCAATAGTGTGTTGGCGCCTCCTTAGCTCCTGAGCTCCTGAGCTCATTAAGGTCCTTCTGGTCCTGGGCCTGGTCGCGGTCCTTCGAGCTATGACTGCGTGTATGCTGCGGTCGCCGGCCGAGTTGCCAATTTGTATAAATTAAGCCTGCGGCATGCATAAATTAACCAAATGACACGCCGAGCGGCAGCGGGAGGCCGAGGCGGATATCTTAAATCTAAGCGGCGGAAAAGCGAAAACTTTTCAATTTGCCAAAGCAAACTTTCTCGGCCGCCGCGCCACGGCATCAATGTCAAGCCGAAAGACACAAAATATCTTTTAATTTATTTATAAATTCATTGAGGTATGCGGAGCATTTCGCCCTCCTTTCGTGGAGAGAGAGCCTGGCAAGCTGCCAGATCATCCCAGTTCACCTGCTACACTGGCCCAAACAGGGGTGAATGGGTTGGCACAAATACTGAGGGAAATGTATAACCCGAAGTTCGCACCTTAGATATAGAAATATATAAGTAACCGAGCAGAATATATTAAGAGCTAACCCCACCATATGTCTAGGTTTTTACATTCTAGAGAGGTCAGTTATTAGGTGAAGCTCACGCTTATTTCGCTTGGTGTATCCTTTGCGACACACGCATCATTTAACCTGAGAGTAATGCTCGCAGACAGGGCCAACAAAGGGGAGGGCTGCGCGACTAGGAAAGAAGTCCAGGAGCCGAAGGACCCAGGTCCTCAGCCCCCTCGCAGGGAGAAAAACAGGCCGTGGCACTTGCAACTTATGTTGCGTGACAGTGACAACTTGACAATGCCACAGACAACGTTCCGCCTTACATGACAGGTCAGGGGTCGGTCGGCTCGGTCGGCTCGGTCGCAGAAGCGCCAAACTTCTGCGCGGCGTTTTTAATTTCGAATTTTTGAGTTTGAGCACCTCCCCCGGAAGTTTTTGGCAGCCCCAAAAGTTTTCTGGCCTAACCCAATCTCGAACTCACTCACTCATGGCTCCTCTCTCTTGGCTTAATCTCTTGCAGCTCCCACGGGCAAGCCCATCCCGACGACCGCCCACAACACGTCCTCCACATCGGTGTACATCTCGTGGAAGCCACCGCCGCCGGATACCATACTGGGCGAGTTCCTGGGCTACCGCATCACATATCGGCCTCGCGATCGGGACCCCAACGACACCAAGGAGATCTACATACGGGACAACACCGTGGAGGTAAGTCCTTCTCGTGCTGACTTTCCTATTTAGTTGTCCGGGCCAACGATAATTGAATTTCATGATTTCTGACACTTTTGCCATATTGCAATTGGCTTTCGTTTCGGTTCAGTTGCAGTGAGCGAAATGGGGGTGAAGAAAATAATATACAGAAAAATATATGCATTATTTAAGTACTATTAAGAGCTTAGAGCTTGACACTTCTTCTATAGCTCTCTTTACTTATTTTATTTAGTGATCTTTTCATTTCCAACACCTCTAATTTTGTAACCCTCACTTAAGTACTAAATTCCTCTAAGTTGTAAATAAATAACCAAGTAATTGTTACTGACTTAAACCCAAATTTCCCCAAGTGCCCAGAATAAAGAGCCGGCCTTCGTGTCCCGCCTGCAGCGTCATTCTATTTCGCTTTGGTTTGGTTTGGTTTTCGGTTCGTGTCTGTCTGACTTGCCACGTGCATATCATTTTCTTGGCAGCAAAACGCTCTAGGATTTCCATTTTGCCGGCTTAAAGTTTCTCTAAAAATGTGCTTGTGCGGGGGGGTTTGTGCCCTGTCATTCGCCGGCTTAAAGTCGCATCAGGGCGGCGGTATTAAAAAGTAATTTACACCTGGCCAGAAGCAAAACATTTCCCAGACACCTTTCCGCCCACACACACGCTCGCCGAGCGATTCCTGCAGGGTTACAAGTGTTTTTCGGTGGCCACCTGTCAAGGTGTTGCCGCATCTCGTTGGGGACCCGCACCCCCTCCGATATCACTGGCAATTTGTTAACGATTAGTTCTCAGCTGGGGCCAGTTCGTTCTAGTTCTAGGCCAGGCAGTGGGTGTGCTGGCTGAGTGTGTGCTTCGGCACGCAACTTGGCTAATGAAATGGCAGGAAAGTGGGAGTGGAAAAGGTGGGGCGGAGCCCGGGACAAATAACTTGGGAATACCATTCAATAACAGATAAGTTTAGCTGAAAGGAAACACCAAACAATTGATCGTTAAATCTGTTAAATTGTTTAGGTCCTTCCTGAGTTAGTTTGGGTTGAGATAAAGATAGGGCAATATAAAGAAGAGACTACAAATAATGAGTAAATATAAATGATAAATATAAATAGTATATAATATTGTATTTTGGGAAATGGGATAGATAGTATTGCTTTTCCTGCAATATCCTCTCACAATTTCGACGGTTCTGTCCACTGCCCCGACTATTACCGATGGATTTTTGGTTTTTTTTCCCCAAAAAAGCTGAAAGCCAAACCCCTGCCGGCCATCTATTTGGAGCCATTCGAGCCAAGTCCTGGAGCCAGGGCAGGGGGAATGCATTTGTGAATTCGGTGCAGCAGCAGCAGCAGCAGCATGCCGGATGCATTTGCTGGCTTAAAAATATGCAAAAATTATTAGCGATAATGCTCACGTACGGCACTCGGCGCGTCGGAGTGCCCGAAAAAACTGGCAGTGGGTGTGGAAAAATAGAAAAATCGGGGGGCGAGGAAAAGTCGAGGGAAATGGGAGCGGGGGAGGCGCGGATTGCCACCAGCGTGGCACGCTTTTGTGCTCGAGTGCATATTTCGTCCTTATCTAGACGCAGCTCGCTGTCCCTGTCTCTATCGCAGGACCTCCTCTATCTGGCGCCTCCTTTGCATGTCGCTGGCATGCTGAAATATTATCCTTGCAGGCAGAAACGTGCGACTTTAGTTATGCTTATTTTTTGTTCGTGGAAGCAAAGTGCACAAGGAGAAAAGCTATGTGCCCAGAAATGATTTACCAAATAGATTTCTCAATTTAATCAATAACAAATAAAAGCTCTAGCTCCGGAACTATAGCTCCGACTGACCTGAAAGTGTTCAGAAATGTTGACGATTGCTAAGATCCCTCTAGATTTTGAGCCAAAACCCCTAGATCTCTTCCATATTTTTCTGGAAATGCAGGAGTTTATTTTTTGCTCTGCCCAAGTCATTTTGGTGGACTCCAGGTCATGGCTTTCTGTTATTCCCATATCGCAGCATCAGCATTCAGGAGCCTGCGGCTTCTCTCGACCTGCCACGCCCCGCTCAGCGCCGCCCCGACCGCCTCCTTTGGGCCCGGGGCAGTGGCAGCTCACATTGAGCTGTCACGTGTGAGGTGGAAAATCCTGGGCAGGTCTTTAGTTTTTCCCAGCCTCGCCTGCAGGGCTAAATTTGCCAATTTTCTAATTAAAATTTCTGCGCCGTAAAGCATAAATTTCGCAACTTTCACGCAGATAAAAGCCGGAAAGTCGAGTCACACGACACCTCAAAGGAAGTTGCCGGCGCAAAAAAGCAGGGAAAAACGCTGCCCCGACACTGATACTGTTGGTGAGCAAGACAGCCCGCAAAAAGGCAGGTAAAATAGAGGTTCAGTGGGCAAAATGTTGCAGGAAAGTGTGGAGTTTTTCAGGGGCCATTGGGATTTGTTTGACAGATGAAATTTGCATCTGTCTGCGCATCCATATTTTTGGTTTTGTTTTCCGCAACACCAGCTACCAACCCCTTCGTTATCATCACAACCGCTGGGCAGTAATTAACGCTGGGTCGAAAGGGAATATTTAGATGCTCATCGCACTGCTTCACACTTTCAAAAGTTATGCAATATGGCGGGAAGTTGCGGCAACTTTATCAATTACATTATATCAATTACGACGGGCACGAGGAGCTCTGCCCTTGGGCAGTTCCAACTTCTGCTGACCATAAAAATAAAAGCAGTTGTAAATTTTCGGCCTCATTTACTGGCGACTGAATAAAATGGAATTATATGACCGCCCGCCACATATAGAGGCACTAAATCCCAGCGACCACGCTTACATAGGCAGTTATGCCGACAGTTGAGGCAGCAAAAATATAGCAAACATATTTTGCAAAGCAAATTATACAATTCTTCACCGGTTTCCCTCAAGAATGATTCCCAGACTCATGCAAATAATGTTGTAGACTGATTTATCAGGCTGTTTCCCTGGAATTCATGGTGCTATTTTCTCAACCGCAGCTGTAAAAGCCGAGCGGCCGAGGAAGATATCAGGCTTTTCGAGGGGCTAGCTGCGATAGTGGCTGGCGCCGTCTGAAAAGCCCAGAAAGTAGCCACTTAAGCTGTTGGCATGGCAGTCAATCCGCTGCTAAGCACAGCCTAGAATTCGCAGTCGAAAACCCGTTGGTTTTGCGGTTCAGCCACAGACGAACACACACACAGGCAGAGATACAGGATGCGAGAGGCAGAGCCCTCTAATGTATGCTACATAATTTGCGCACGCCTCGGGCAGCTGACCATTTGCGAAGCCGGGAAGAGTGTGTTAGGCGGCTGTAATGTGTGTGTGTGTGTGTGTGTAAGCGGTGTGTTAGTTGGCGTAGCACTCTAAGTCTGCGGCTTGTTTTATGGCTTCGCACTGCTTTTGACCTTTGGTTAAACTTTAATCAGCCGGCACTCTGCTCGCGGAAATTCACGGACAAAGCCGGCGAAACGCTCTCACTTATGGCAAGCCCTCTGGCTGCACTGAGGAGAAAACAACAGTCTACAAATACTCTATATACATTCCTTTAGTTTAATACATTTTGAGGAATTTTTAAAATTAAAAATGTCAAAGAGAACCTCCGTTTCAGGTGTTTCCTAACAGATATTAATCTTCATTGCTAGAAACCTATTTCCGAAGCAGTAATAAGTAACTTATATAAAAAAATTATATTATATATCATACTTAAGAGAAAACTACAGTCTACAAATATTTTTCATAAATTTCTTTAGTTTAATACATTTTGAGGAATTTTTAAAAGAGTTAAAGAGAACCTCCGTTTCAGGTGCTTCCTTTCAGATATTAATTTCCTTTGCTAGAATCGAAACAGTAATATGTAGCTTTTATGAACAAAACTATATTGCACATTAAGGAAATCAGTGATACTTATTTTCTATTGATTTTTATCCCATATTCCTGCTTTATTTATATTTCTCGCAGTGCACATGTGTGCGCTCGGTGGCAATTAAGGCAAAGACTCTGCTCGTTGCCCAAGCAACTCAATTTCCTTTTGCTCCGACCGACATCAGCGCAGCAGCAACTGCAAATCAATTTTAAGTGCTGCAATTTTCATATTTGCCAACGGCAACGCACAAAAGTATGCAACGCGCAATTTCCGCTCCAAGCATGCACAATCCAGAGTGGGGGTGGGAGGCTCCGGCGGGAGGCTGGTGATTCCAGGGGCGGCTGCAGAGGAGCACTTGCTGCAAGTGCTCCACTTTATTTTGTTATGCCTTCAACGGCCACCAAATGAAAAGTCTTGGGTGTGGAGTGCACAGCGAAAAAATAAGAGAGTTGGGACTTATAGGAGCTTCTCAGGAATATTTTTCTATATGATCAATGCATTTCTTTAATGATCGATGCACATAATAATGCAGAAATAATTTACAAAATATTATTTAGGCTAGAGAGCCACATTTTTTAATGAAATATCGCTTTGAAATAATTTAAAAAGGTGTCTAAACATAGGCTTATTTGCCTATTATAAAGTAATTGTAAGGTAAAAAAAAATAAAAAAAAGATTAATACATAATTTTCATATAATAGCTATATTTTTTTCTCTTCGTGTACACTTAGTGTTTGCATTTAAAGGCGGAAATTTTAACTGATTCACCCCCGAAATCTCCTTCTCGCTTTCAGAGCCATGAAATACAGAATCTGCAGACATACACGCAGTACAAGGTGACCGTGCAGGTGTTCAACCCGGAGGGACTTGGCCCGGAGACCACCATCCTGGTGATGACCGACGAAGGAGGTGAGTGTCCGCCCAGAATAAGTGCAAGTGCCAGAGCAGGTTTCAGGCGGAGATGCAGCTGCAGATGCCCGGGATTCCCCGCACACACATTATCAATGATGCATGCCACAGAGTGCTTGCCCCGGCGAGCTGCGGCTGTCAGGCATTCAGACGATGGCCGCAAGTCAATAAGTTTCTGGCCGGGCCAAAGTATTTTCGCATATGCAGGAGTATCTTGAAACCGAGATATTCCAAATATTACGGCTTATTGACATGCCGGACAAGTGACCCAGCCCGAAATGTGCGGGCATAAACACATGATCCGATACAAGATGCAGATGATGCAGATGCAGCGTCAAAAACAAAATTCGCCTTTGTGTGCAGTTTTAGTTTTCCGCTCAGTTTTTCCACTTTTCCAGTTGCTTCTGCTGTATGCTGTATGCTGTGTGGGAAAAGCAACTTTGAGATTCGCTCAACCACAAAATGCCTCGCCCAAGCAATGAAGCAAACAAATAAAAGTTTAACTCCGACCAGAGGCTAAGGAAATATGTTGCAATTTTTCATATTTCCACCCTTCGCCTCCCGGGCTTTTCTCCGGCATTTCCCTGCTTTCCGCTGCAGACCGCAGTCCGTGCTGAAATGGAATACTCGCTCGCACAAACAAATAGCAATACAAAATAAATATTGCTTACTTAAACTTTTGCCATATGCTGCTCAGTCAGCAACAAAAACTGCCCAGGCATGTCCTTTCTATTTCGGGGTTTTTCTCCCTTTCTTACTCGTAACTAAAGCCAGGAGTTTGGGCATGTTGTTTTCTTGGAAAATAGATACCTTTCACAGTGAAAATCTGTGGACTTTACGGATTTTATGAGAAATATCGCTTCATTTCAATATAAAATCCGGAAAGTTGAGCCCATATTATTTTCGGTTTTACAAAATATTTATATTATTATGAGAATCCTACTACTAAGAAATTGTTGAGATTCTTAGCTTAAATCTTTACAAAACAATGGTCCAATTGCTTTACTAAATAATAAATGGAAAATCTTTCTAAGCTTTTAGGCTTTAAATCTTTATTAAACGAAACACATATTCTTAAATTCCTTCAACCTATTCCCCAAGGGCTTGCCTTGCTCCAACATATTATTCAAATTATATAATCAACTTCCTCCTAGTTAACCCCATAAACCCCTTGAAGCCAGCAAAAGACCGGGTATCCCGTGGTCGCAATTCAGGCGGCGCCTTTTGTTATCCTTTCGCTATTGTTACGGCTATTCCCCGCCGATTCCTTCTGAGTCCTGGGCGATTCCGCCACGTGGATTTCCGCCGGCATCGTTACACTCGGGGTATCGCCAGACGCCGCCGCTGCCGCCGCCGCTGGCGGAAGTGTTGATGCCATAGACGCCGGCCGGCTGATGTCGGCGGAACGTAAATTATAAGCAGTTGGCCATAAATAAAATATAAAATCGGGCAGAACGGATAAGGAACTCCAACGTGTGCGGATTCTGGGAGGAGGATGGGATGGCCTGGGTACGGGATTTAATTTCCTGCAGTCAGCGCAAATCTGTTTGCATAAGCGCGCCGAGATGTCTTGGGCAAATATTTCCCAGCTTCTCGCGGAGTTTCCAGCGCTCGCGCTAAGACCCCAGAACTCTTTCGAAAGTTGCCAAAAAGCTTAGCGGCATAATTAGCATAAAATTCTGGTGAAAATCCTTCGGCAGCCGGCTCGAGCCGGAAACCGAATAAAATCAGATTCGATAAAACGAGAAAAATATGCAGGAGCCGGGCCCGAGCCAGCTCTCCCGTATGGATTTGTCTCTCGTATTATTATTATTATTATTTTTTCTTCACAAGTATTTCCCGCAGAGAGTGCGGTAAGCTGCTTTGAGTGAGCGTTGGGGAAAATCGCTCACAACTCTGGATTTTTGCGACAGCTGGCATAACTCTGTAATTTCCGAATTTCCACGTTCCTTCCCCAATTTTTGCGTGTGTTTGCGATGTGCCAGGACAACCTGGCAGGTGCAGACGGGCGAAGCTTTCCTGGGGATTTGCAGCGGCTTAAGCAGCAACTTTGGCCAAGGCCAGGACCAGGAGCAGGTCCAGTGCCAGTGCCAGGGCACAGCTGCTCCGCTCGAGCCTAATAGAATCCTGCCAATTCCGTGTGGGCGGAGGCAGGCTAAGCGGGCTGGCAGAGCCGATGCGCGTGGCCGTTGATTAATTACCCTCGAATATTTGCCACAAAACAGCCGCAAATAGCTGGCAAAGCCAAAGCGGAAGATATTTGCACTCAAAGAAAATAGATAGGAGTCTTGGAAAAAGATCTGAATATTGCCAGCTTGAAATAATAAAAGACTAACTGCTTGCAGATATCAGAATCCATTAAAGTCTTCGTTATACTTTGGGGGATACCATATTTCAAAGGCAACTTGTACCTAATAAGGCGAAAATGAAAGCACATTTCTGGGAAAAATAGAGCCTAAAGCTACAGTAGTATCAATTTAAATGTGTGCTCTAGGGTTTCTTGAGAATTAACCCCTAAGAAATGTCAGAAAACCTCATTATAAACTTATGCTTTTACCAATAAATATTCTGAGTTTTCTTGACTAAAATTCTTAGAAATGCATCCATTACTTCCCCTGAACTTCCCACAGTGTATGCTAAATTAAATTTTCAAGCTCAAGAGAGCGTAACCAAAGAAACTCGTGCTGTGGCAGCAAGACGGCCGCCGCCTGCAACACACGACCACATGCGGTGGAAATTATGAAGCCTTGCAGTGCAGCTTAGCAGCGGCGGGGTCGTGGGTCCAAGGAAATCCAAGGAATCCGGGCAGGAGGCACACACAGAAGGCACAGCCAGATAATGTCCTCAGAAGGGAGCTCAGCCGGCGATTGCAAAACAATTTTAAGGCTTCACCGAGAGCCCTGTGCACTCTTCCTCGACTCGAGCAGCCGCCGTCTTTGATTAGATATTTTCCACTTTCCTTTCGGCCCGTCTGCCTTTGTTATTGCGTTTTAACTTCTGACATTGGGCCCGGTCCGGGCTTACGCCGAGGTCCTCCCAAATAGTCTTGTTTCCTTGCTCGTTTGCCGGCACGCACTAGGATTTCATTTGGCCCCGGGTCTAGGGGGGACTTGTGGCCAAGGCGATTTTTTCTATTTTCTTGATGCTCAGTATGGGAAGGGTGTATTGGTTAGGAGGAAAGTTACGAATAAGCTGGGCTAACAACAGTGAACTTTAAGCTAACAAAGGATTAAAAATATTTCTGCAGTTAAACACGGAAATTGAAGACAGACTCCTTATATAATTATAAACAAAATATTTAATATATTTCCATACTTATTAAAATACAGATTCGATTAAATCAATCTTAATTATGTTTAAAAATGGTTCCCCCAACAGAAACGCCAAAAAATGAGACAACTCTTCCTAAATTCATGTTCTAAATTAATTTTCTTCTTCTTTGAAGACAGACTCCTTATATAGTTACAAATAAAATATTTAATATATTTCCATACTTATTACAATAGAGATTCGATTAATCTTTATTAAGTTAAAAAATGGTTCCCCTAAAAAGAAATGAGACAACTCTTACTAAATTCATGTTCTAAATTAAATTTCTTCTTCTTTGAAGACAGACTCCTCATATAATTACAAAGAAAATATTTAATATATTTCCATACTCATTACAATAGAGATTCGATTAAGTCAATCTTAATTATGTTTAAAAATGGATCCCCTAATAGAAAAACCTATAAATGAGACAACTCTTCCTAAATTCATGTTCTAAATGAATTTTCTTGCTCATGGCAGCAGTGCAGGGTATTTCATGGCAGGGATATCTGTCCCAATATCTGTTTCCTATTTTTTTCTTGCACTGCAGTGCAGACAGCTGAAGGGGCGTTGCTGCCCGGTCCCCCGCTCCCCGAAACACTTGTCGCTCGGTGGAGCGAGGAGACAGTTGTCGGACAATCGTAATGGCTTTGTGCCTTGTGTTTCCTTGATAACTTCGTTTCGTTTCGTTTTGTATACGGTGTACGTACACGGGGCAACACTTGATAGTCCGGGCAACTTTTGACTTTAACGCGTCCCTGAGTGTCCTGACATGGCCTTTGCACCTCGGGTTGCCGGCTTAAAGGAGGTTAGCGTTCGAGTCGGACCGAGTGAACTGGTTAAGACGCAAGGCCCGGACTGAAACAGGAGCAGCAGCCCCGTTGGCGGTGCAATTTAATTTGTCTGTGGCCGGAGGGCACTCGTTGCCTGTGCCGGCTGCTCTCTAAAATCATATTTATAATTCAAACATCCTGCAGCTCCTAACATGGCTTCGTGCTGTACTTCTCGCCCGCTCTTTTGGCCAAAATGCAAAATCAACGCAGCCAAAACAAACGCTCCATTAGACGCGTTGCTACGGGCGGCGGATGAAGCCGGAATTTTCAGGCACTGCAAGCTGGCATTAGTAATTCGAGTCGCACAATGAAATTTAATTTCAAAACAAGGCATAAGCCTTCAAAATAAAAATGTTAATAAGTTTGGAAAGTAGCAAACACTCTATTTGAACATAGTAAAAGCGACGCCTCTTTCTCCTTTTTAAATAAGTTAGTTAGTTTACCTAAAATCATGAGATTGATTTCCCCTGTTTACCGATATCATTTTTTCCCACCGTGCACTTCCTTAAAGATGGTATTATCCTTAGAGCCCCGCCGGCAATTTATCACCGCCCGTTTGGCAAACCGGAAAAAGGGGGCGCGGTCGCGCTTGCCTTTTTGCACTGGCGCTGCAGCCAAGAAAATTAATAGACACACGCACAGAGCGAAGCCACCTGCTGGTGGCAAATCGCACTCGCATTTGAGGAGATGCTGCCACTCCGTCACTCGAAAGTAAATGGAAAGTGCTGGGAAAATGCAAGATGGAAAATGGGAAATCCATTTGCGCGGAGCAGGCGCGCGCGACTGTCAAAAGCTGGGCGGCAGTCTAACCGGAATCCGCCGGCGACCAAGTTTGCAGCTACAAAATTAATTACCTTTGGCTACTTTCAACTAGCTGCGGTTTTCTCTCTGGGCAAACCCCACCCCCTGGGAAAACACCCCCTCCTACGCCTCTGGAGGGATGGTTCAGCGCATCCGCTGGTCCAGCCGCAGCTAGAAAAAATATAAATAACAGATAGTAGGACCCAAACTCAGGGCCCAAGTAGTTTCCTTTCGTGGAAAACTGCGGGCGGCTAACGGAAGTGACAAGCTGCACTGGGGAGGGGTGGAAATGGGGGGAAAATGGGGGGAAAATGGAAGGAAAATGCAACTGCAACAACATCGGCCCAGCGACAACAACGCAGAGAGATAAAACTCCAGGGAACTGAACTTCCCTTGGCCACAATGAATAGTTAATACACTTTCAGGTCGCCCCGATGGAGATCTAATTGAGAGGGGAATTAATTTTGGATGGGGCTCTGAGTGGAATTACAGGGTAGGAGTTCTAGATATATTTTTTAATTAACTTGCTTGGAAATTATTTTAAATCAAATATAAGAGTAAGTCAAATGAAGAATACATTTCTGTGTCAATAAATGTGTCAAATTATAATTAAAAAAGTATCTTTATAAGAAAGAATTTGGTTTTTTTAATGTAAATATCTAAATACAATTTTACAGGTCGCAGACCTCATGACACTAATATTTCTTAAACTCCCAGCCTTTAAATAATATAATTATATAAACAAAAACCCAATTTACTGCAAAATAATTAAAAACAGCTTCCTAGCTGTCGGTCTCTTATTATAACAAATTATTGGGAAACAGCTGCTTCCCTTTCATGTATTTATTCATTTAAGCTTCTTCAATTACGAGTTTTAAGTAACTAAACATATTTAAAGAAAGAGTGGCCCTAGCAATAAAAGCTCTATGCAAATCTACAAATTAAGCCCCTTGAAGGGAGCCCCTTCTTCCGGGGGAAAGGGTAGCAAGATGCCCGCAGCAAACAGCGGTGAGACACAGTCTGGAAGTACCAAAGAAAAGGGCGGCGGAGGGGGAAGTGGGAGGGAAATTCAAGAAGGACGAAGCGACGACGGTGGCGGATAAGGTACAACGTGAAAAGTATGTTTTAATAAAAGCGGAAATGAAGCAGCGTTACCGTTATTTCCTGTTTGCGCACAGTTTTGTTTGCGGCAGCCAGAAAAAGCGAGAGAAGCGGCGGAGAAGAGCGAGGGGGCCCGGGGAAGGGCGCACTGAGGCCAGCTGCATTTTCATTCCCTGCAAAACCAAAAATGATAAACCGCAAACCACTTAAAAAACTTCCAGGCAACAGCAAACGCAGGCAGGAAAACTTTCCTAAATAGACGAAATTAATGAGCAGCCTGCAGATCAGATTCTCAAGATTTCCAGCAAAGGATAGAGGAAAAACTCCTGCAGAAGGAGCCAGCTGAGTCACCCGAAAAGCGCAGCAGGAGGAGGCGATTCCTTCGATTTATTTATCGATTTGGACCTCGGGGACCCCGTTAAATTTTTAAAGAAATATTCATTCGAAAGTGATTGGGAGATCACAAAATAAAGCAGGGCGTTTCATTTAATAAATGCTAAAGCCTGCACTTAAGTATATTAACCAAGACTATTTAATTAAATTTGATTAAGGAGCCTAGGTGCTGTGTGTCTCAGTCCTGCAAGTTTGTGTTTAAAAATACTATTATAATCTCTTTAAAGATACTTGTTTGACTTTCGATTGAAGTAGATTCCCTCAGATCGATCCAGGTGCCTGGGAATGTGGGTTAAGACCTCAAGTCTCGTATGGGGAATTGGTTTCCAGCTGGCAAATCCCATTTCACCTTTGTCTGCGAGCTGCTTATCCTGCTCCACATCTCATAATATGCACACATATCACTGAGGAAAAAGACGGGGCGGCGCTGGGATTTCCCTCTTTTCTCCTCGGAAAAATCAGGCTAATAAAACATTTGCAAGCAATCAGAAAGTTTCAGCGCTTTTCGGCGATGGTTGTCATTGCATGTCGGCTGCTCCTTATTCTGGCCGCTGGCAGGCGGGGCTGTAATGCAAAATGAAGGCCCAGAGACGACGCCTCCACCCGACCTTTGCTCGGCCCCCTCGTTTCCATTTTCCCGACTTTTGGGGCACTCGAAGCCGGGCCAGTCAGTCGCCTGCCAGAATGAAAACGAAATGAAATGTTCGGAAAGTTGTTGAAAATGGCATTCGGCGTTGACAAATAATTTCATATCATGTCTGCGCTTTTCTTTTTATTTATTCCGCAAAGGATGTCCACCGCCTTTGATTTCCTTGTGCTGCTCCTCCTCTCCCTCACTCCGCCTTGTCTGGGGATCAATTTCATTTGATTTCGTGCTCCTTTGCGGGACATGAGACTATGCAAGCCATGAGTCTATTAAGGAGGACCTCCCGCAGTCCCTGATATTGCTCTATTTGGCACGGAGAGAAAAAGTGTTGGCCTCTGGGAAAATAAAGGGAGTTTGAATCGAATAGGATCAAAAGTGAAGGCGCTTTTCTGGCATTGTCAGTGCCTTTCTTGGCTTTGTTCCCTTGCAGAATTCTTTATTCAAATATTAAATCCACTTCCATTAGAGATCCCTCCAACTCGACACTCCCATAAATCAAACAATTAAATTCCGAGAAAAGAAAGCACTTTCCCCAGTGCATTCACCTGCCGTCCTCAGGGCTGCCAGAGAGTCGTCCTGCCCGAGTTGCCTGCGAAGTTTTTTGACAAATTCCCCGCTCTCGCAGCGACACACGCTCAATCACTTTGGCCCGGGGCGGATTTTAAAGTCTTTAACTTTTCTTTTGACTTTTTGTATTTTGATCCGATGGAGGGGAACAATCTTTTTTCCCGCTCGATTTTCATCTGTGCTTTTTGGATTTTTCCTTTTTCGTCTGAAGTTCATAGTCAAAAGGATTGCAATAACAACACGAGCAAACTGGCAGCCGGCAATCTTTTTGATGGCACCTCCGGTATCTGTGTGTGCGTGGGGCGGGTGTGTAGTGTGTGGTGTGTGGTGTGCGTGGGTGTGTGCAGCACTCAGGCGTGCGTGTCTGTCACCGTCCATGTTCCTCAGCGTGTGTGCGTGTGTGTGGGCCGGATGGCCTGGGGGCTTTTGCCGCTTTTGGCTTCGGCAAAAGTGCAGAAAATTTGTGCAAGTTACGTGCTTGATTACATTTTTCCAAACTTTTTTGCCTGCCACTCTTCCTCCATTCCATTTCGGCCATTGACAGGGTGTTCGATAAGGTTAAGGTTCGCCTCGTTTGGGCTATCGCATGAATACACCATCAAAAAAAGGAATACCTTCCAAGGAAGCTATAAGATGCTCAGTTTAAGGTTTAAGGACTTCTCCGCAAAGACATAAGTCAGAAGCAAAGCTATCAGTATATATCTTACTAAAGTCACTACTTCAAGTAAATATTATAGGGGAATAAACCCTCCTTTCCTCGGAGTAAGCCCCCAAAATAAATAATTTCTCCAAGTGCAAGCTCGCTCAGAAATCGATTAATGGATAATAGCCCTGACACCTGAGCTGAGGCATTGGGGCACTCGCCAAAGCCGACACTGGCAAAGCTTTTAACAAATTGTGGTCGTGTATAATCGGCTTAAATTAAACAAATCTAAGCAATTAAGAGCCGGGGCAAGACCGACATCCCCCAAAAACGAACGCAAAATGCAAGGCGAAGCCCCAAATCAAATGGCAAACAAAGTAATCAACCTACGGGCCAAGATTGCATGACATTTTGCCGGGAAATCGGCTTACAGCACATTTCGGAAGTTTTCTGGCAAATGCAGAAGGCATCGGACTTCCTCCTGCTGATGATAATACCTTTCGAGCTGCATTTTTGAGACGCACCACATGCATTGGGGTTTTTGCCAATAATTGTAGGTGCTTTTATGATTAAGTGCCGAGGGCCAGAGCTTCGGTGGGTTAATGAAGGACAAAGGGGCGTATGATGGATTTAGCTCCGTGTCTGTGTGTCTCCTGGCCAGAAAGGACAAGCGCACACTCACTCGTACAGCCACAACTGTTGCAGTCACGACGGATGTTGCTATCGTCCTTCGGCTCACTCTGTAAAATTAGTTTTGCACTTTGTACATTGTCAGTGGCATTCTTTACATTTCTTGTTTGCCCTCAGCTCGGGACTCGACTCGCCTCCTCATTTCCCGCATTTTCCGGGGCTCTCCCGGCCTCGCAGACTCCCAGCCGCTCACCCGTCTGGCCCAACTTTCGGCAGCTCTAACTCAGTTAGCCAGCTGGGCTGACTGCGGTCCTTGTATCTGTATCTGTGTCCCGACGTGTATCTGTATCTGTCCCAGGTCCAGCAGCTGCATCCTGTAACTGTGTGCGGGTGTGGACCACTCAACTTCAGCCTGTCATGTTGCACGTCCTCCCGGCAACTACACTGGGAGATATGACTCATCCCTCCTTGGGTTAAACGGGTTAATAATTTAATCGTCAAAGAAACGATGCTCAGACTTGTATATTTTTAAAAGAATTTATTTAGCAGGTAAATGCGAAAGTCGAGTTGCTAGAAACATGTTGAGCAACATTAACTTTATTTTCTAATAACTCCCAACTTGAACAGCCAATTGTAGTCAACTTTTTCGGCACAAGCCTACTTATTATATATTTATTTATTTTCTGCAGTGATTCAGCTGCAAGCAGAATAATTTATGTTAAAATCAGAATATTTCTAGATCCTGGGAGCAAGGCCCAAACTTTTCTATATTAACATCCATCCCACTGTGCTTTTTGGTCAGTGCCTGCCCAACTGGCTCTGCATTAGTTTCCGAGAGCGACTTTCACGTGGTTAGTTTGCTGCCGCAGACAAAACTATGCACATTTAACGCTAAACGGACTGCCCCTTCCCGCCCCGACTGCCAGGGAACCGCCTTTCGTAAATCAGTTTTGGGCCAAAGCTTTGAAATTTATTTAAATGCCCGAAAGCCCGTAATAAAGGAGACGTAGATTTATGCGGCCTTGTGCCATATGCCAGCTGCCAAGTGCCGAGTGCCGAGTGCCTAGTGCCTAGTGCCTAGTGGCAAGCTGAAGCTGAGGCCGAGAGCCCAAGTAGGCGAAACATCTCTGGACCAGGCCTAAAACCCATGTGTGTCTGGCACTGATTGCCACAAAACGCACACACATGCACGCAGGCTGCATTTTCATTTGCTCACTGGAAGGCTGGGAAAGCGGGGCCCACTCCCCACGCACTTAGCCAAATTGCAGTCGGGGCTTGGCCTGGCCTGGCTTGGCTTGCCATGGCTTGGCTTGGCTTGGCTAAAATGTCTTCGCGCAGTCGCCATCGCCAAAGCGTTAAAACCGCATTTGCAAACTAACACCCGAGCCCAGACACATATGCAGCGTTTCCTCTGTCCCCTTTCCCGCTCCCCCACCCTGGTACCTCCCCCTAGGATTTTCCCCCGGCTCGTACTGCTTTTTGTGCGTTTTTAAAATGTAAATCCTGTAAATTTTATGCACATTGTGCAGGCAAGGACCGGCGGACCGGCGGACTGGCGGACCGGCGATGCTGCCTGGCCATGGCTTATATAAAATTTTGTAAAATTGCATTTACACCACAAACACATTTGCATTTGAAATGCGCCTCCCTTATCCTTCCCCCAGTCCTTGTTTTTGTTGGCTGTTGCTGGTATTACAAGTACAAGAGTCCCGATTTCAGGATACGCCAGCGGACAGCGGAAGTGTCTAGAGAAACTAGGGATATCTAGAGAAATATTATATATTATATAAGAAATATGCATCGACTTTGAGATATATCTGTGCTTAACAAGGACTAACAAGCTAATAGACAATGGTCAAAAAATCAAGGTAAATAGAAATAAATTTTCCTTGCTTGATGTTTTCGGAATAAACGTAAAGAGCAAACCCTAAGCCCTGAAATTCCCTTTCGTAATGTTAACATTTTGCATAAAAAACAAACTCTGCTTCAACTTTTCCCACTTTTAATTTGGAAAATGGGCAAAGGAAAACTTTGCTCCGCGCCAAGTGTATCTTTGCTTCACAAATGTTTACACTTTTTGAGTTTTAAAGTACAACATGCATTTAGCAAATAAAATACGTTTTGCAAATGCGACTTCCACCGTCCATCTGCTGGAGGAGTTTCTGCCATTTGTTTGGTCTGCTGCAGAGCCTGAAAATCCTGTTTGGCAAATATCCTTGGTGCACAGCGTGTCAGGGCCGATCCGCATCTGGCCAAAGTCTTGGCCGGACTTTAAAACGAGGCATTAATTGAATCAGAATGTTCGTTTGTGGGCAGAATTATATCGTCCTGACGCTTTTGATGTAGCGAGAGAGCGAGGCAGGACCCTATCCTTTGACACGCCGCCAGTTGCAAAGGCTCGGGCCCAAGCTCAGGCTCAGGCTGAGACAAACGCCAAAAGGAAACGAGCTTAGCAACCCAGAAGGACTAAGAGACCAGTGATTACAGCTTAGGACGCAATTTAATTATAAATAGCGCCAATTAATCAGAGCCTTCTGCCCTCGGCCCCGGCAGAGGCCCCATGACAATGGCAACCTGGAGCGGCCATTGTCCGCACCTATTCCCGTCCCATTTCCCCGGGCAGTTATCCTGATTTGCAGCCATTGTGAGGCGGCCACGCCCAGCGTTTTGCATAACTTAAGCTCTCTGCCAACGGGTTGTTCTGCCTCCTCCTGCGTCCTGTTTCTTGTCCTGCACTCCTCCTTGTCCCCTTGCTTTCCTTGTAGTTCCTGCGTTAATTTGATTTAAGCATTTATGGCATGCGGTCGCTGTTCGCCTCGCCGGCGAGCGGCTTCTTCCGGCAGCTGTCATCGCGCCAGGGTCAGAGATTCATACTTCTTCACACTTTTTTGGGAGTGGCACTTTAAGGCTTTCGCGGGCAACGCTTTGGCAGGACTGGGCCAAGGATAACGAGGTGAAAATAGAATCCTAGCTCGAGCTGTCCAAAGTGGCAGACATGCTTAAAGTGCAATGGGAACGCTCTGGCTTAATTTGAAACATTACTGCAGCTAAGCCTTCTCTCTATGACTGATTGCTAGAACCTTTTAAATATTTCAAAAAATACAATAAAAAGCCAGCAACAAATATTCACAACTCCCAGAAAACTCCCTTGCAATTGACTCTCCTTCGGACTGGAATCTTAAATTCTCCCATTGCCATTTTAGCCCGGAATATAACCAGGAAAAAAACCCAGAGGCCGCTGTCAACTCCTTCGAAAAGAGCGACTGCAAAAAAGGGTAACATTTCGGGAGCAAGGAAACATCAAACGACCTTAGCACATATTTCATCTACCGAAATTGTGACAGCCGCGGCGGCGGGTGGGATGTGAGCTGGATTTCCTGCCGCCAATATTATGCGGAAACTTCCGCGCTTTTTCCGCTTCTTGTTTCGCTTTTGGGGCTGCGCCTATGCGGTTGCCACCTTGCGCCGCGTAAAACGCATAAATTATATTCAATTTCTGTCATTTCTCGAAATGTATAAACACATCACGCCGCCGCCGCCGCCGCCGCTGCCCTCCCCCGGCAACCGCACACACCGCACACCTGAGCCGAGCATCGAACCAAAACCAGGCTCGAACCTCGAACCTCGGAAACCAAACCAAACCAGAGACCAGGCCAAGCCAGACCAGGCCAGAACAGGACGCGCCCTGCCTGCATTGTACATTTGCGGTTCTGTGGGTTTTTTCGGGGCTCAGCCCCACAGCAGGGCTCAAAATAACAGCTAATACAAATTAGTTCGAAGAGTTTGGGGGCTGAAATCAATTGAAAAAGTGTCTGAAAGTAGGCAATGCTATTTTTTAGGGCCTAAATAAAAGTTTATGATGTTATGTCTTACAGATAATTCTCTCACAAGCCAGAAAAACAAACTGTAAGTTTTCCTTTTAGTGAAATAAATTAGCAAAGACAGCGAATTAGCTGTGCTCCTTAAAAAATAAAACCCATAAAGTGGCTTAGTCTTTGGGACCACATAAAATAATTCCCCAAAACGTTTAAACTTTTTAAAGACCTTGGGAGCAAGGGCATCTGGACATCTCGCTGAGTGTTATTTTTATGACCCTCACTGTACTTACATGCCCGCACACATATAGCATTTAACCTGGGCGTTACGTATACGCCGCGTGCGCCGCATGGCCAGAAAGCACGCGCCCCAAAAATATTATTTTCATTTTTCTGCCACTCGAGCAGCGGAAAAGTATTTTGCGCTTAAAGAAGCGCCCAGGAAGCGACGGGCGGATGTGGCCCAAGGAATGCAAATAAAGCAAGGAGTAAGAACACACACCGAGGGAAAGCTGGGGGGCAGAGGGCGGGCGCCTTGGGCCGGGCACAAAGGCAAAGGCAAAAGACGCTAGCTCGCTGCCTGTCGAAGCCACAGGAAAAGGGATGGGCGGGGAGGAGAGCAGGGGCCACAGGCAGGAAGCCGGGGCTAAGTAAATTTTCAAAACATTTTGCTCGTCCTTGCGCTTTTGTCGCATTAGCGTACGTGATAACGTCGTGGAACAACGGCCCCAACAATGGCGGAGGAGAAAAACACAGCGGCAGCAGCTAAGCCAACCCATATGTAAGCTAAGATCCAGGACCAAAACATGGTCGTATTTAACATATACAGGAGGAGAAAAAATATTTAAAATATAAAAGAACCGTTTCGGATCTTTCTGCTGGAATAAAATAGTTTCTAGCTTATAATGGAAATTTTTTAACATTACTTTATAAATATTTAGCTAAGAGATCAATTCAAACTGCCTGATTCTCCTGGCTTTTGTGGCTTCATAATTAATGATCCAATAAATATCATTATCTATAAATATGATAAGTATCTTAAGTCATAGATGTGTTTATATGTATCTCCTTTGAAAATTAATTATGTTTATTCCCTATAATTATCATTATTATTTTTTAGGCCTTTTATTATATTATTATTTTACAAATATTTAGCAAAGAGATCGATTCCCCTGCCTGATTCTCCTAGCTTTTGTGGCTTCATAATTTATGATCCAATAAATACCATTATATATAAATATGATAGGTATTTTAAAACATAAATGGGGGTTTTTCCTTTCAAAATAAATAATGTCTATTCCCTATTATTATGATAATTGTTTAGAAAACATTCCACACAATCCAGATTGTGATTTTTAGGCCTAGTTTTCCCATTAAAATGGCTACTTTTTGGCTCGATCTAAAGTAAAGTTTTACCTTGGCAAGTTAAACACCTAGATGCCTCCAAGATTTTCCCCTGTGCCTGTTTTTGCATCTGCTTATTCTGCAGACTCTGCTCTATTTTTCCCCTGGCCCTCCTCCCCGCCGCGTGCGTATTGAATTTATTTTTCTAGTCGCTAAGAAGCGCCTTCGCAAATGTGGAGAAGGAGAAAAACACACAGTGAGGAGTCGAGAAATCCCGATATTATCGACACAAACATAAACTTAGCTCCGGCCAAAGTTTTAAAGTTTGTGGGGGGAAAGAATAAATATTTTTCGAGTGCTGCGAGTGGGGCTAAAGCGCAGCACAAATTTCAGCGGAAATTCAGTGAAATTTCAACATAATTGATGGCTTTGGTTAAGCTGAAAACCCATCGATGCCCCACTTTGAGCCACTTGACTGAAGCATTAGAAGAAAGTTTCCACAGCACAGTGGGGATATATACATATAGTGCTTCGGGTGGGGTGCAGTCGGCGTTCCGCCACAAATCAATGTAAATGGCATGCATACATTACTCATACGCAGCGTGGGACTGCGAGCGGGGAGGGACTGCAGAGCAGCAGAAGGGAGAAGGATTCAGCAAAACTTGCAGCTAATGATGCTTCAATTGCTGCTTCTTATGAGTTGCAAAACGTCGAATGAATGAGCGCCATTGCACTGAATGCGAATGTGTGTGTGCTGCCGAGGAAGGATCCCCAGGACTCCCCAGGAGTGCGGTGGAGGAGTCGCAGCAGCAGGGCAGGGTGGCGATGATGACGGCATTGCTGATAATGATGCATGCGGCAAATCAATTTTGTTGTATTATGCCAAAAGTGTGCACAAGTGCAGTGGCAATAGCAGGGAGGAGAGTGGGGTAAGCTGGCTGGGGAAAACCCACCAACATTAGCGCCGAAGTTCCACCCAGACGCTCAGCTTTTATGTTGTGCCCTCTGCACTCGCTTTTTGTGTGTATTTTGTTTGGTTTGCTGGCGGGTTTTCCTTTTTATTTCTACTTTCCCGGGCTGTCACGCCCCCGCCGCTGCAGTGCCATTTTTGTGTCGTAATACTTTAGGGGCATGTGGCATTCGGCTACATCCCTGAAGTCCTTAAGCGACGCCTCCCTTCGAGGAGTGGCTGCTGCTCCATTGGATGTGTAACAAATGTTGCACTATAGTTTCCTTTTGCCCAGAGAATTAGTTACTCCGGCTTGGAGTATGAACATACATGGCGATGCTGAGGGAATTTTTATTGATTTTTAAACCCCGGCAAATAATAAATAACATTCCTGGCGTGCTTATGATTTAAGGAAATTTAATTATAAGTGATTGCTTGAATAATGGAGCTTTAATCTGGTGTCTAGATATTTATTGAATGGGAAATATTAGTATAAGAATTAAAAACAAAGCATTTTGTGTGTTTTTTTTTATGTTTTGCGACTCGTCAATATAATAGATATTTTACTAGCTTAAATAGTGTTGCAAAAATGATTTTAAAAATATCAAAATATTCACAAAGTTTTAATAACAAATGTAACTACATTTTACCTTCTATAAAATAAATTGTAACTCAAAAAATGTTATTCATTGCCGCAAACTCGGAGAAATAGTAAAAATAATATCTTGTTTGCGCATAGCAATTATTCCACTAGTAATTTGCACAATTAAAATTTCACCTTCGCCGATTCAAACACAAACAATTTTCCTCACTAACCAAACAATTCAATCGTAATTAAATCAAGTTATCAGCCACAAATTTCATATTAAAAATGTTGTTATTTCCGCAAAAGGAAACAAATGCAGAATTTATATTGACAAAAGAACAAAACGTGCAAAAAGAATTGATTAACCTTTCGCGTAAGAGCAGGCAAAAAGTATACAAAAAACACATATAAAATGAGAAATTAAATTTCCATCATGAAGTGATGCTGTAAATTGAAAATTGAAATTGAATTGAATGCCGTTTTGCTTTCGAGTTTCATGACCCTAAAACGATTTTATAATCGAAAATCAAACATAACAGAAGTGCGGGGGAGGGCTGGTCGGTTGGCTGCTTCTTCGATATTTTTTGTGCCAAACTGTTACAACATTTTCATTTTAATCTTATTAAAATGTTACACGCTCCCGCGCCACTCCATCACTGGCCCGCTTGCTTTTTCTGGGCACACTTTGGTATTGAAATAAGTTTTTAAATTAATTTTTTGTCGGCTAAAGTTGGCCGAACTGAGCTGAATTGGACGCCGCTTCCTCGTCTTTCTGGCCAAGGGATGCTGGCAAGGAAATGGGCGTGTGAATGGACCAATTGTGTTTCATATTGATTGAAGCGAGGGGACAAGGCAGCGGCCCCTGTGTGTGTATAAACACCAATTGTTGGCTATTTGTTGCTGCAAAATTGAAAAACTTTGGCCAGCCTGCCTCCTGCCTGCTGCCTGCTGCCTGCCTGCCTGCCGCTGATTGACAGAAACGTTACAAAACGCGACAAGGATAAAAAAATGCAATTAAAATATAATTGTTGCCCGGGACTCAATTTAACAGGCTTCCCTGGAAATAAAAACGAATGAAGTATCTTACGGAAATTCCCAATGCCACAATTGCGTGTTTATTTATGGAAAAAAACACGCTGGTAATGCGCCCCCAGTGCCCCAGTGCAACGCCATAATACGCCGAAAATTTGCGAGGGAAAACCCTGCCATTTTACCCTATTTTCCCCTTTTTCCCATTTTCCTGCCGCTTTTCCCACGGCTCCCTGCAGCTTGTCTGTTTGAATTCCGTGTGCATTTCATTTGCCACATTGTTGAAGCGCTTTTAACTGAGAAGTTTCAGCAGCGCAACTCCCAACAACTTTTCACCCCTCTTCTCCTTTTTTTTTTTTGGCGTATAAATCACATAAGCAACGCTCTCTGATTTTTCGCATATGATATTTGCGATTGCCCTGGCCGGAGATGGATACCCAATGCAGTGGGTTTTCCGGGAAATAAAAGGAAATTCTAAATAACACAAACAGGGGAAGAACCAGCAAAAACCAGTCAAGCCAAAAGCTAATAGAGATACTAATGCAAAGCTGAACTAGGCATAGATATACCATTGATTTATGGTTGAATGATTTATAAAATACAAGTAACAATAATTTAATGATAAAACCAGTGATTGTGACTTTTTCTCAAAAGGAAACTTAAAGACAAATATTTTCAGATAAATAATCTATATCTGTTGGTCCATGTTTTTATATCTTCATTCAAAAAGGGATATATTAAATAAATTCCTTATATAGTAAGCTTCGGCTTCACTCCTGAACTAGAACCCGGAACAAAGCAAAAGCTCATTACTCCTTCCGGTGATGGACAATAAAAATCAGAGCACAATGGCGACGGGGACCGAGCTGAGTTATTACCCGTTTTTTTTGGCCATGATTTGTTATGATTTCTGATCCTGAGCGGTTTGATTGCGCGACTCCCGACTGGCAACAATGCAATGCGTTTTATGCTGCCATTAAAATATCCCCGATGGATCCTTCCGCATCCCTCCGAGTGCATCTCTTGGATTTTCCTGGAGCTAAGTAATTTAGAGTCCTCGACATGTCAGCTCGCCACCCCGACCCACACACACAGAAGATAGTTTCATGTAATCCTGGAGCTCATTGCTTATATCTCTCTGGCCATTTGCCATTTTTATTTCACTTGCCACACTCTTGCCTCGGCTACATTTTTCAATTTACTTGGGGACACGCCGGAGACTTCAGGATCCAGGACCCAAAAAAAGAAATCCGAACAAAAAACCCCGAAAGACCCAGCCAGCCGGCAAAACTTCGGAGCTCGCTTCGACGTAAATTTACACATTTTTCTGCCACATTAAGCGGCCCAAGAAGCCGAATTGGGCTGAGCTGGGTCGTGTATTCCCCAAAGTGCAATAAACATGCGCTCTACAGTCGCACACATTCGCATATGGACACTTTCCATGGCCTACTTAAAGTCAAAAAAGACCAAAAGCTGGCCTCAATTTAAGCTGCGAGATGTTTTTGTAAGCCACCTGAGCATTCCCTGAAATATAGACATATCGATCGCTTAAATAATAGCTTAATAGCTTAAATATTTTCTCTGCAAAGAGTGCTGTGTAAATTCAACATTAAATTGTAAAAATAAATTAAAATTCATTAGCTTGGCACTTAGCAAACTGACTATTCAATCAATTCCATAAATATTTATATTTATAAAAATAAGTTTCTGGCTAAAAGCACTTCCTACTTATGCCATTAATAATTCGAAAATATTAAATATCTCTCTGCCTGATTTTCTTAGTTATATTTACCATAATGAATTCAATTAGTTTGTATATATCCTATATATTATTATTATAACCTTTACGAATAAAATTCAGATAGAGCTATATTTTATTCAATGAGCAAACTGTCACTGTAAGCTTCGAACTTTAAAGGGAAGCGAAATTGAAATGGCCTCAATCTGCTAGCGAAAGTTTTTCTATTTATTCAAGCTCCTCCCCATATATATGTAAGTTTATCAATATATATATAAAGCCTTGGTCTTGTTAAACACTCGACGGTTAAGGGCTGCACAAATATTTATTGTGTCATTGATTTTGCCGCAGAAGCCACCGTCGACGGCTCGAGCTCATTCGATTTTCTTTCGGGGCCGTCGAGGCCTTTCCTCTTACCCTTTTCCTTTAGCCGTATTTATCCAGAGAGCACTGCAGCCGGGAAAGTGGCGGGACAAATATTAAATGTCGGACCAGAGGAGACGGCTAAGAAGAGGCAACAAAAAGTGAAAAGTCTAAAGGACCCTGCCAGCTGATTGGATGTGAATTAAATTGCACACAAACGCGCTTTCAAATTGCAGATAAACGCACTATGTTTGGGATTAGTTGGGGAATATTTATTAAAGCATTAACAAATATGTAGAACTGATCTTTTAAGTTATGGGCTTTGATATTTTCGGGAAAAATTAATGGCTGGCCTAATTACATTGCGGATTTATGGCCTTCTTAATTTATATTTTATAAGTCTCGATGCATGCAAAGGAAAAAACACATCCTTAATTGAAGGATATTCAATAGTTCAGTGTTGTAAATGCATAAATCCCAATTAAATGCATTAAAAAATAATTAAAATTAATTGCTGACTTGATTAAGACACATTTTTTCCCACTTGCACTAAATAATTTGATTTAATTTGGCTCTTAGCTCGTTAATTAAAATTTGCATTCTTCCCTCTCCTCTCTTTGCAGGTAAGTCAGACGCGTGATGCAATTTATGTCTGTGTGTGCGTCCAGGTGTGCGCCAATATGGGTGTATGTGTCGGCCAATAATTTGCGTATGACTTGTCAGTGGTTTAATTAAAATGAACTGCAGCACAGAGTGTGTGTGCAGAGCCGTGGACGTGCGGGCCAATGGTGTGTAAATAAAACTAATCCCGAGTTGAGCGACCGCATAAATCAGCCGCAGAATCGAATGCGAAAAACACCGATCCAGTCAGGCGAGTGTAATTATAAATCATCGGGTGCTCAGCCGCACACGAATGCAATATAAAACGAGGTAGCTGCAGGCCTAATTGGCTTTTGCGGCGAGTGAGAGTTTCCACACACAATATGCATCAATAATTTATAAAATTAAATAGCTTCCTTCGCGCCCAGAGGTGGAAGGGGAGCTTGATAGACTCAACTCTTCTGACAGGTTCATATCACGTCACTCATCCGACCCCCGCTCTCTGCACCTGTCACATAAAAACCAGACACATTGATTCACAGACACACAGGACACGGGACAGGGGACACGGGACACGGGACACAGGCACACGCACACACGGCAGGTCGTCAGGGGCTGACAACATAATAATAATAAATTCAAATATTAGCGCTTAATTAAAATTATCAATTCCCCCAAGCCCAGATGCGATTTGTCACCGAGTTTGAAGGTCCCTTCAGCGGAATTTCCCTTTCTATGCGCCAACTCCTTTCAATTTATTTGCTCACATGCTAGTGTATAAATACAGCATTAAAAATTCTATAAAAATGGAAAAATATACCTTAAGATTAATAGAAGACTTTCCACAACTATTTATAAATGTGAAATCACTTAGAAGGCAGTCTACAAGTATTTTAAGTAAAATTGTGCATCGGATTTCAAGAAAGGCCAGATTCGTTGCATACTTTTCAGCTCATATAAATCATTGCAGAGCTATGGGTATTAATAAATATGCAGAAAAACCCCACAATATAATAATAGAAAACATTCTAAAACCAAACCTTTTCAAATGAATATATATTATAATCACCAAAACCCATTATCCAACAATTAGGAAGAATAATCACACCAAGTTCAATAATTATATTCCCAGAGTTTTAATTCAACAGCCCATAATTTTGATTATTATCAAAGAAGCTATAATACTAACTGTATAAATGCAATCCCTCTTTTTTTCTCTCACTGTATGCACATACACTCATATATCTCACTCCCTACCCACTGACAAACACGTTCGTGTCCTTGTGGCCAGGCTTAAAAATAATACATATTTTTCAACTAAATCCATATTTATTTAATGGCATTTGGGGGCTCCAAACAATGCAATTAATTAAGTGCGGGGCTTTATTGTTTATTTAACGCTTCGGCTTCGCGGCTAGCCCCACGGCCTTGTCTCATATGGGATTTCGCCCCAATCATGACAGCTGGTTTTTAGCCATGGCATAATATCCAAACAATTCATTTCCGACCCCGCGAAAAATGGCCTTTTATTAAATATGAAAGTGAGAAGTAAACCAGCAGTGTTTGGGAATGCATACAATTATTTAAGAGTTGGGCTTTTAAAAGCGTAAGTTATATGAATAGCAAATAAATAGTCAAGGGAGGTTTGGACATTCAAAATACACTTTCAGTAAACAATTAGTTGTGGGTTAAGAAGATAATGTTTTCTTATGAGTCAATATCAATCTTGAACCACCAAATAAACCAGAGGCAAACACGTTTTATGTTGTGTACACAATTTAAAGATTTATTAGAAGAAAAATCCAAAGTAGAGTGATATTTCCTTGCAATTCTTCCTGCAAATCCGATATTCTAATTTGATAAAATCTATATAGGAGTCACCATTTCGTTAGATTTATTACCCGGGTGTATAAGAGAATGAAACGAACTTCCCTGGACATTTGCCAGCTCATTTTTCACCTTAGTTAACTGACTGCAAACAGGACTCGATTGCAGTGAGCAGCGAGCAGTGCGCAGTGTGTGTCCTGGCATATCCGTACGTGAATATAAATCAATCAAGCTCCCTCCGACCCAGTCCCTGGCACTAATCACAGTCCAGGGGAAGTCCTGGCTGCCGTTGTAATGAGTGAAGAGGATCGATTTCCGTTGGCAATAACTCAACTTCAACGAAATCCAATCTAAGGTGGAAAGTTATACACATTCCTGCCATCCTCCCACCTGAACAAGTGTTTACAGTTATTAATCTGATTATATTTAACGTGCAGGAGCAGGAGCAGGAGCAGGAGCCAGGGGCAGCAGAAAGGAGTTATCTGTAAAAGCAGAATTTTCCAACGATATCTGCGAGGTGGATTTCCCGCTGGCTTTCCCCCGCACCAACTGCCGCCCGCTTCACTCGGAACTTTTCAAGTGCCCATATAAGTAATGACATATCAGTCTGACGACGTCGACTGTTCTTGGCTGATGAGATGCGATTCGAGTGGGTGGGAGTCGCCGGAATCCTGCTGCTGAGTCCTGGAGCGACTCCGGGGTCGAGGGCTCTCGCTCCGACTCTGAGAAGCCGGCTTCTTGTCAGTCGCTTTTGCCAATTGACAGCATGACAAGTGAGCAGCATGAGAATTCAACTCGTACATACGGAAATATATGTAAAGTTAAAACAACACAAAAAACAGAAGCTGTAGCAGCAGCAGCCACTGAGAGCCAAAAAATGTTTGCTATAAAAAGTTTTCAGCTGCGACAACTTTTACTTAACTTTTGCCAGCAAAATGTGCAACTCTCAGTCTGTTCAACACACATCTAAAAAATATAAATGCATATATATTTATACATGGTGAAAAAAAGAGAGCTTTAAATTTGAAATTTTCTTAGGAGAATCATAAATATAAAGGGTTTCAGTTTCAGCTGTTTAGCTTTCTGTTCTTAAAGCACAGAAATTATATAGTCTTTAATTATCTAAGGCTTGAAATCCTTTCACTTAAATATCTATTTTATTTTAGACCGAGTATATAAAACACAAAAAACTTTAAGAAACTAGGATGTCTTTTTAACTAACTAAGGCATTAAATGGTTTCACTTGTGCTTTAAATTCTATTTATATTCAACAGCTAGAAAATAAGACTTAAAACTCCAGTAAACTAGGATGTCGTACTCGAGGAGTAATATTGATCCTTAAGAATTAACAAACCTGTTACTAAGAATTATACAGAACACAGGAATACAATTTATTATAAATTATTAAACCAGTCTAAGGGCACTTAAGCCTAAATCAATAAATATAGATTTTTTCTCTATGTCGAAGCATACACACTCCTCTCTTTTATACGTATAAAATTTGAGCTTTGTGTTTCATTCCTGCGCTTGTCCTGCTCAATCTTGCCAGCAAGATTTAATTAATCAATTATAACGATAGCAAAAACTTTTCCGTGCCAGTCCCAGCTGGGACATAACACACACAGTCGGAAGGGGGAAGCCCGGAAGCCACAGATAAATCCAAATGTCACAAGCTCTTTAACAATTTAAGACCCGAAAAAAGAGAGGCGACAACAACTATTATTTGCTGGCAAATTGATGCATTCCAAAGCGCACTGGCAATAAATATGCAAGCGACACTATTTATATCTGACAGCTGTGATTTCTTACGGTCTCCAATACACTTGGGCGGCATGAATCCAAATTAGAGACTGTCCTGTATATATATATCAATTAATGCGAGCTGGGAGAGGGATTGGGGGATTTGCGGTCCTGGCCTGACAAAGGCTTAAAGCGACTCCAATTGCTGGCCATGTTTATGGCCTTCTCTGTCTGTAAACCTTTTAGTTGATCGATCTCGAGCGGAAACCTCTTGACAATTAATTGGAAAACGGTTGCTTGTTGCCGAAACCTCAAAACTATTGAGACCACCACCGCCCCTGTTGTCTTTTGCGGAGCATTGCATAAAATATGCCAATATTCTCTGGGATCCCCTGGGGCCTCCTCCTCCAGTCCCGAAACGACAACGCATTCATCACCATTTGCTTAAAGTGACGCGTCAACACCCCGCCCAGATACACTCGGGGAAAAAAGCAGAAGTACGAAGAAAACACGCAGAGCCCAGTGCAACTTCAGTTCCTCCGGAGTGCAGCATTTTTTAACACTCATACGCCCCTTTGGCCATGCACACACACTACCGATATATATGCTGTTCGCCCCGCCTTCCCTCCTATGTATTTTGTCCTATTCCCCCGCTGCAGCTGTGGGAATGCATTGTTGTTGTCCTTTAAGGTTCATCAAAGCTTCAACATTGTTTGGTCACAGTTGTTGGCCAACATCTCGTCCCATCTCCCACCTCCCAACTCCACCTCTCCTCTGCCTCGTTCGTCATACTTCCGTAGCTGTCTTGTGAAATTTTCCTGTGGGAGTTAAAATATGCACAAACTGACTCCCTCTCCGCCCCTCCGTGTCGTCTCCCAGCATTTCACGTTGTCCTCCTTTTGGCCCTGACTTTTTCGCTTTGGCCCCGAGAAGTAACCAAAGCACTGGGCGAAAAAGGGCCCAGCAATTCGGACAATAAGTGGGTAAAAATTTCAAGTAATTCGAAGACAAAGACATAATTGAAGACTAACCATGCCTCATCAGTATCCCTTTTTATAATAATATATTTCCAAACTATTTTAGAACTCCCTTTCCTTTTAAGTTTTAAGATTCAGTAGTTTAAGGAGTAGTTTTCTAGAATATACTGCACTAGATTTCGCCACGTGTAGTTGGCCTGACAGCAGCTCTGTGCAACCGAGTAGTTATGCTCCAGTGCATGTGCAACTTGTCTGTTGTTTATGACGCCCTACGCTGCCACGCCTCCTGGCCTGCATCCCCCTCCGCCGCCCCCTTTTTTAATGCAATATGATGGTGTGCGTGTGTCATCATCATCAACATCATCATACGTCTCGGTTTGCTGAAATCGCAGGCATATCATCTACACACATGCACAACAAATGAGTCCTGGCTCAGGATAATAGAAGGAGAAAGAGCTTAGGAAGAGGCAAGGCGACAGGGAGAGGAAAGCGCATAGAAAGAGAAAGAAGATTAAGGATGTGGGTAGAAGTAAAGGAAGCAGATCTCAGCACTTGGCTGGCGCATCAAATGGAAACCACTTTGGCAGCTGCAGATTTGCCACCTCGCAGATTAAGAAGAAGTGAAAAACTAACCTTTAATTTGCACCTTACGCTTACCTGAGCTAAAGAGTATTCCATAACTATTTTTGGAGCATTTTAAGAGTGCTTTTTAGGGGATTTCAAGGAGGTTTAAGGCATTAGAAGCATTTGAATTCTGGTTAAATCCTTTTTTGCTTTCAAATATGAATACTTATATTAGATTTCCATTCCTCTCAAGCGAAATTAAAACAATTTAGTAAAAGTAACCCAGTAGATTTTAATTTCAACTAGGCAACCGAGTCACAAATCGAGGCACATTTAAATTTCTAATTAAACTCGGAAGCTCGCCTATGTGTGATCGAGTTCTTACTATTTTATTTTTCTCCAACTATTTATCCCTGTCTGCTCACTCTGCGCTTTTACAAAGTACTACCGAGTGAAAAGAGAGAGCTGCAAATATTTTTCAATAAAATTGCATTTTTCTATGGAATTTATTGAAGTTGCAGAAGGCAGAAGCCAGAGGAGCTGAGGGAGGGAACACAGAGCACTGAGGACTCAGGACTCAGGACTGAGGACTGAGAGTGGCAGCCCCACATTTTGCGAAGATTGTTTACTGTGAGTAATGGCCCAGACAAATGGCAAGCAACTCAGCAGAGTCACAAGGCCCGCCATCCGGCGACTATGATGTCCTTCTGGAACAACTTGCTGATTCCATTGTACGGGCATGCAGATCACAGCGGCGACAGAACAGAAATATTATTATGCCGGCATTATGTTCACAATGTTGTCTGCCATTTAGTCACCAGGCTCCATGGCCAGGCCGTGTCATGCGAGTGTCTCGAGAGGGCGCTAGGTCTCGCAATGGAAATCATAAATTTCACAGTCTGGCCTCGAGTCCTGCCTGCCGGGGCCTGCAATTGATATGTCGGGGCGGACGAGTTGATCGAGTGACAACTGATGGCAAAGGGCAGGAACAGGTGGTCCCAAAGCAGCAGACTTTGGCCACAACCCATGGTTCTTTTAGGCCAAAAATAATACTAGTACATTTTAAACGTGATTTCATAGCTCATAGATTAGCTGCCAAACTTGTGAAACAGCGTAGCTGCCTAATCTCCAAACATTAGCACGAAAAAATGGCTGAAATGCAATATTTTTCACTTATTTCGAGCAGCAGCCAGCGGATAATTTCCGCTGCTTTGTAGCGACACAAACCGGCAAATTGCGATGAGTGTGTGTGAGCATGAAATTAAATTCCGTGCAAACAACAATAACCCTTTGAGGCAGCTAGAGCAATAACAGGAGCATTTACCAGGGGTCCGGGTCCTGCTGCGAAAAGGGGGCGAGCCGCTGGCCAAAAACTACGGCGGCAGCCAAAATAAATTGAATCGAATTTAATGTCAAAAGTGCAGCATATAATTGGCTCAATGCTACGGGTGGCCCAAACAACGTGTCGCACGCAATGCTACAAGCGGCAACTGCGGCGCACTAACACAAACGCAAACTCCAAGGCACTGGGAGAAAATGAGGGTTCTATAACTCTAAGAAATTAGTAAATTCCGATGTAGAGGCAGATATGTTTAGAAGCAAATGTCATTATAAATTTTAGCAGCAAAATGTCTTAAGTAAGTCATGGCTAGAACGCTGATCAAGAGTTATGTACTATATATATAAATTGTATACTAAGTAAAGTGACTAAACTGATCGCTTTGAAATCACTTTAAACGGTGTACAAAACCATGCTTTGTGAGTATGTATTGCCTACTTTTAGACAGCATTTAAAGTGAATTCAAGGCCCTAGAGAGCTCCCTCTTGCCGGACATACAAATATGTTAAATAAAAACGTCAAAGAAGAACTAATATTGGCACGGGTTTTTGTTTTTGCATTTTTTCTGTGTGCACACACCTGCATGCGGACACCTGACCCTCTCTGCTTTCGTAGCTGCTCTCTCTTTTTCAGTTATTGCCTTTGTGCGTTTGGCGTTAAAAGCGCAAAATTCAATTTCGTTTTATTGTTCGTTAGTTAAACATCGGGGCTGCCACAGGATGCAGGACGAGGACGCTGGACCCGACGAGTGGTGGGCGTGGTAATTGCATTTCGCCCACCTGTGACGCTTGGTTACTCTACGCCCAGAGATCTCGGGGCGTATGAGCCACGTCCATAAAGGTGCACAAAGCGATGATGTTGGCAGCAGCAGCAGCTGAACCCCCTACAAGCAAATCATAAAACAATAACTAACCCACAGACCCGGGAGCCAATCTAATGATGACGGGCGAAGCCGCTTTGATTTCGGGCCAAATGGTAACTGTCAAAGCCGTATCGAACCCACTGACAACCCTTGGCCCCTGACCGCCTCTGCCTGACTTGAGCAACTGCAACATAATTGACCCACTTAGCTGGGGGCACTGGGATTGGCTCCCCCCTGTCTGTGGTTGTGATTCTGATTCCGACTCGGAGTACGGAGTGGTCCAGGACCTAGTAGTGGTCCTGTTTCTGTCAATTTCTCAGAGACAGGTCCCCACACTTGACTTTGATAGCCAAACACACACGGAAGGAAAAGGAACGGGGGGCCCAAGCAAACGTTATAAATTAAAGGAGTCAGCAGCGGTTTCTAGGGACCCCTGATGGGAGTGTACTTGGTCCTATTTATATCAAAATAATTGTTAAATATTGAATAAAGAAGCACTATGAATGAAAGAATGAAAGAGTATCGAAGTCACTCAAAAAATTCCCATAGGAAGGCAGCAAAATATTTCATATCACAGAATTAATTTATTTCTTGAAAGCACACTTACTGTAGCCTACTTTTAGTCACCATTTGGACTCGATTTAAAATCTATCCCGTTTTCCTTTCAAATGTATAATTGGTGTGATCTTTTTAAGCTAATAATGATATAAATGTAATGTTCCTTAGTGTGCCAGCCACAACACGTACTCCAACTCTAACTCGTGACTCGGACTCGGAATGGTCGCTGTGTTTCTGCGCAATTATTAATCGGCAGCCATCTCCGGTCGGGTTTTCCAAAGGGGTAATAACGCCAACACGGAAATTCAATATAATCCGATTTATTGTGCCAGCTTCGCTAAGTGATATGTGATTGGCTCATTAAATGCTGTTTGATTCGATTTGATTGACTACAAGTCAGCCGTGATGTTTGCCAAGAGCATGAGATTATTATTAAAGCTAGGATATACATCATAAAAAAGCAGACAATTCCTTACTCCCCATAAAAGTGGAAATTTAATAGTTTACTGCACATATTCCTCTCATCGTTATTCGTTGTCATCCCCACTTTGAAGGCCATTGAAAAGCATTTAGGTGTGATCAATTGAGTTCCATTTTTAGCCCCGCCAAGGGATAATATATTCAGGGCTAAATACAAATAGCGAATCGCACAATATACGTACAAACAAGTCCCCTGGCAACTTGTTTATGCCACCTTCCCAGAGAGATTCTCCATTGGCAGCGCTGATGAAGAAGCCGCATTTCCGCATTTATCGCAGTTCGGGGGAATCTCTTATTCATATGCTCGTGAGCACCTTCTTTCAGCGGAGGCGCTTCGCACATAAATTTTCCAGTGTTTTTGTCACAATTTCTTATCTCATAAGCATAAAATTAACAACCAGCCAAAATGGCGACAAAATCAACGTAAGAAAACTGGGGGCGGACTCGGGATTCTGAGCGTTATTTAAAATCGACGCCTGCGGCGCAGCTATAAAAATTTGTGCGCGATAAAATGGAATTATGAGGACGAGAAGCGAGAGGACGCTTCGCTGGGAGCGACAACAGCAAGGACAATGACGGAGCTGTGCGAGAGCAGGACACGTGTTCTTATTAATTTTAATGCATATTAAAAATCGCATCCCCGAGGGCGCCTCCCTTAAAACGAGAGCGAACTGTATCAATAAGGACCCCTAAAAAAGAAGGTAACGTTATGGGGCCTCCGAACTCGTAAAGCATCACAAACCACACAAGCTCAGAAATACACACACAAGCACTGGTAAAAAATACATAGCATAAGATTGTGATTTGTTCAAAGTAAAACAATATAACCTTAAAGTATCCAAAAAGTGTGCTATGAGAATGATTCAATCAAAGTTATTGCATACTTTTCGATATATTTTTTTGTGATTTTTAATATATTTCCGATATGTTTGGTTCAAGACATAAAGTTCAGTATTATTTAAAGAAAAGCTCTTTCACTTCAGCATATTATTTAGGGTATATATTTTCTTTCAGTGCCCACACAAACCAAACACACACCCACACTCTTTTATTGTTAAGGAACCGACTTAAGTTTATTAGATTTTATGGCGCTCATCTGAGCTAAGCTCGATGGTCTTGCGGTTGTCTCTCGACTCACATTTTTGTTTCCCTGCTAAAATATCTTAATAGAAAACAGATAATTCATAAAATATTTACTAAGTGGCTAACACACACACACACTGCCACGGACACAGACCCACCAGAGGCTTTAAATCAGTCAAGATGGAGGGAAGGGGAAATGCCCAAGGCAATGTCTGCCCATGTAAAATAAACCGAGTTTTAGCCACAGTTGTGGTTATGATTTTTATAACCACCATATCATGCCCTCTAAATGGCTTAGCTGGCTAGAGGGTATGTTGGTTTTTAGGAGGGACTGCCATCGATATTAGGAGAAGTCTATGGGGCTCAAGAATATTTTTAAAATATAGAATACGTAACTACTGCTTACTTAAAAAAAGGTTTTTTTAGTTTATAACACAATCGCTTTAAAATGTATTTGAAAGTTTTGCAACACATTGCTATTCATTAAAATGTACAGCATACTTTTAGGATTATTTTAAAGCTCTTCTAGATAGTTTCATATTTTTCCTCGATTTTGCAGCAGTTCCTATAGGTTTATATTTGATAATTTTATTGTGAGAGTAATATAAGCAAATCCCTTTACTTAAATAAAACACTTAGAGCATTTCTCAGTCGACCCTTACAGTGGACTGAGTAATTTAGTCTTGTTCTCATTGCCGCTCTCACACTTTACAGATAAATAATGCACAAAAGTTGTTCATTTAACTTTGCTTGTTTGTTTCATTTCATTTGGTCTGCTGGCCCTGTTCCGTTGTCTTGTTCGCTTTCCGCTCCTCCTGGTTCTGGTTCGGATTTAGATTTGGATTTGGCCTGTGCCGTGTGCCATGTGCCGCGAATAAATCTTGGAGGGCGGGGAAGAGCTCGGAGGGAAGACCCGAAAGGAAAAAAGTTGAGAAAACTCATTCACATAATTTTCCAGTTTATTGTGAGCTGCTGCTGCCGCTGTTGCTGTTGCTGTTGCGGCATGATATACACACACCTGGACGGCATAAACCTGCTCTAATTACGGGCCAAAAAAGAAACCATAAAATATAAATAAAAATCATTCATTTTGTGCACGTTGCCGCTGCGCCCTAAGGCGCCTACCCTCTAGGTCCTATTCCTGCGGATTCCAGCGACTCCTTCTGTGCGTTAAATTTTTATAGCCTACACTTGGGCGCCCGCCCAAGTTACTGCCACTTAATGAATTAACATTATTTTGATGGGTTTTATGCTTTTTTCATACCTTAGCAGCCTCGAAAACTCCTCCGGCAGCTGCGGTGTGCTATCGGCTATTGGTCATGCCCGGCAACACCTCGCCTGGCTTTTAACTTTTTAATAAGCCACAAAATAAGGAGCAGGGCAAGAGCAACAGCAAAAAATATTATATTCCGAGCATAAGCATAATTCAAATCATTTCATTAACATTTGGGGCCGCATCCCTTTTTTATAACGACGCGGGGCACGGGAAATCGCTTTTTAAGTACTTAACTTCAATGCAGGCGGGTGAAAAACTTTTGAGGCTGCAGCAGCAAGTCTTTGGCACTGAGGAAAACCCGGCTCCTATTAAAATTAAGCATCAAATTGTGGCTTACTCAACTTATTTAATTCTTCAAAGTTGAGCCCATAAAAACGAGTTTTAAAAAACTTAACTGGGGATTTTATTAGAGATTTTGTAATCTCTATTTTGTGTTAGAAAGCATTTCCCTGGGCAAGCATCAGGTAAAGAAAAATATTTTATTATATTAGAAACCTTGAAGTTTGATTGAATATTTAATAAGTATTCAATTACCAAGGTCCCAAAATTAATACGTGGCATTTACTACACAGTTAATTAAAATATAAATAACAAAGCAAACAAATTTGTAATATAATTTATATATTAACAAATAAAACCTTAGCATTTATAGTATATTAAATATATTTCTACATTTTCTTATTAAATTCCACCTTGAATATGTTTCTATTTTTTCTCTGTTCTGAAACAGAAAAATGAAGTGCGAGTGCCGAAGTGAAAGTTTTTATTAAATGCATAAAACGAGTCAAAGTCGTGGCTGCCAAAGGCTATATGCCACACGCCCATATATATATCCCGTATATAAATTTATATATATTCTATATATACTCGCCGCTTCAGTGTGTGTGGGCGTGTTGCGGCTGTGTGCGTGTAGGGCCATAAATCTAAGTGCTTTAACGCCTCTGGGGCGACTTGGCAACGCCTACTTTTGGCGGCTGATGTAACTGCCAGTTAGTGGGGTCCCGAGCCCCGCGTCCTGCGTCCTGAATATGTGCGGCAGCCACTGCCATACTGCTATAATGAGTTTTCAAGTGGTTCTCCCTGCATAGGCAGGTAATTTCATTCTAATGCCTAATGATGTATCTGCTGCGGCCCTGGAGGAAACTTGCACAATGAAATGAAACTCCGGAGGAAGGGCTGCCTGTTTAATCCTAATTCGGTTAGTTTAACCGGCTTCGCTTCGATTTAATATTCATTGGGGAATTAATAGGACTTTCTCAAAGGATCAATCAATTTAAACACATGTCATACTCGAACCTTCCATGAGAATGTATCGTTAGTATGCGTCTCTTGAATATAAGCAACCTATATTTTACTTTAATTGAATTTACGTTATCTTATATGCAAAATCTGGAATATTAATATCAATATCAAAAAATCATTGTATATTAGACAATAAATACAAATATTTGTGGACCTCTTTCAACCACAGTCCGGGGATATGACGTCAGCCGGATTGGCTGCAATCTCCAGGGGCGCGTTACAAACTAATTACAGTCGATAAGTGTTATCTAGGGCACTAAGTCTGGCGATAAAGGCAAATACTCAATAACCCGCTAGATATGATAATGATAAGCCATGATAATGCATTTATTTTCAATTAAACAGGCAATATTCAGATATTCGATTATTGGCACGGACCAGACCAGGCGAGGCGAATTCGAATTTGCCGCCTATAGGGGGAGCCCACTAAGAAAATTCTATTTATAATCTAAAACATACGCTTAGTAACAATTACTTCATTACTTCTTCATAATTAATATTAAATACTATAGTAAATTTATCAAAGCCTAACGGATCAATGAAATTACCATACTTTCAACAATTTTAGAGTTTTGTAAAATGCTTATATTCCCTTTAAAAAAAATAGTTATTATTTAGACACTCAAATTTTTTAAGAATTCAAATTTCGCGCCAAAAGGCGGCAAAATTCCCCGGAAGACGAAAAGTCCCTCGACTCGCTGCTGGGCGCTCAAATTGAGCGAGTCACCCTCTCTCTTTTTGGGCCACGCAAAGGCCTCAGAGAGAGCACTTCGCCGCGCTCCCTCTTGCTCTTTCTCTCTCTCTCTGACTCTGAGCGAAGCAGCTGCCGTTTTAATTGAAGCGGCGAATTCATCTGCACGCTGCCGCTGGTACTGCCGAGGCGGCGAATCCATCTCCGTATCTCTCTCTCTCTGTCGCGTCGCTCTGTCATCATCATCAGTCGCCGTCGTCGTCGTCGTCTCGTCGCTGTGGTTTTTAAATTCTGATTGTGGCCATCCCGAAAAAAGAGGCAAATGTGCAATGAAAATTAAATAAAAACCTTTGTCGCAGCTCACTTAAATATCGTACAGCACGCACAAAGTAATGACAAGCTGGAAAACTGTGAAAAACTGTGCAAGTCAGGGGAAAAACAGTGCGGAAAAGCAGCGGAAAACCCAGTGTCTGTGTCTGTGTTTGGTGGTGGCGAAAAAAGAGGAAAAAACTCTTTGCGCAGCAGCCGCCTTTTTTTGACGGAACCAGGAATCCATGAGATACTTTTAGCATCTTTCAATCTTTTCAACATAAATACAAAGTATTCAGTGCAAAAAACCAAAGCAAAAAGACCGAGAAACCACAGAAAAAACCTCAATAAAACCCCGAGAAAGATGCAAACAATACAAAGCCCATAAAAGCGTGTCACATATAAATAATAACTATTAAATGCGTTATAAGCTCTGGCATGAATATGGATTTTGATAGAAAAATAATATATATATAGTAATAATATATAGTTCCTACGGCAGCTTCTTCGGCGCTCTTGTTTTTGTTGTTGTTGTTGTTCGCTCCCTTTGTTCGGCGCCTTTGTTGTTGTTGCGAATAGCATTTTGTGTACCTTTCAAGAAATCAATAAAACAAAAAAAGAACCCACAAACTCCGCTCAAAACGAGTATCGTAGCCGCCGCCGCCGCCGCTCTCTCTCTCTCTCTCTGGTGGAAACCCTCTCTTTTTCGCTCTCTGAGTCGCCCGCCGCCGCTCAGGGTTTTGTTGACATTTTACCGCTTGAAAAACCATTAAAAACCCAGCAAATTATGTCAATAATTTAGCATATTTGAGCCACCGGATGGACACAAAATCAAGGGGGGAACTGGGATAAAAACAACACAGAGAGCCCCCGGAAAAGTGCGAGCGTGTATTTCGAGCTGCGCAATTCTCGCTGACAGTTAAATGACACAATTCCCGGCTCGGTTTCGGGGCTGGGCCGCCTCGCAGTCCGCTCCTGCATTTCTGCAGCGAATTGGGGCCTTTCGTAGGGCCCCTTCTGGTCCGAAGTAGTGTCCTACGTAGCACGTGCCACTCTGCGGCTCTATTGATTTTTCGCACATCCCACGGGCTCCGTTTCCCCCATTATCCGGTTCCGGGTTCTCTGGATTCTCTGGATTCTCCGGTTCTCTGGTTCTCTGGTTCTCCGCTTCTGGCCACTGCCGTATTCTTGGTGCATGCGCGATGTTCACTTCCATCCGCTTCCATAAATTTTCATCTATTTTCGCACACTCAGTGCACTGACCTTAGCCCATGACTGTCAACATTTTCGGACACACTGCCGGGAAAAGTGTCTTCTCGGGTGCAAAATACCAATTGGGGATAAAGAATGCATCAAGAATATAAATAGATCAATGTAACCCAATAAGCTGAAAAATAAGCCTTAGAATTCCTAGTATTTATTCAAATACCCTACTATATAATAAGGGGAAATAAAGGCCTTCAACCTTAATCACTTTTCGAGAACTTTCCTTTCCTTCCCCCTGTGCTTTCTAGCCAACTCCCCACTCTTTTCGCCTGCATTTAAGCACACATCTGTTTGGCTTACAAATTAACGCCATTCGAAGTGTTGGCTGGATAAACAAACAGTGATTTTATTTCATCGCGCTCACAATGTGGGCCATTCATAAGAGGCGGCAATTGGGGGCTCCGCGCAGTGTAAACAAGCTGCTGGGCACTACCAACTCCGGCAGATGGAACTGGGCCCAAGACCAAACAGATTCCGAGACGAAACGGATCCCCGAGTGGGGCGTCTGCCTCGGATGTGGGTTATCATGGAATCTCACGCTCATTACGAGGTGGGTGGAGTCAAGTTTGTTTTTCGGACCGCGAGGCAGAGAGGTGGTGCGCTGTCAGCACGCGAGTTGCTTCCAGGAAAGTGCATTCGATCCCCTAGGATGGTGGGTGGGAATTGTTCGGGGTCTAATAATAATTAGTGAGCCCCAGGGAACAGGGTTCTTAATTTTAATGATGTTATCATTGGCTGGGAATTGCCGGTACTTACTCCCCTTTTGTTTTGTTATGCTGTCTTAGGTGGAATTTCGACATATCCGAGATAGTTTGAGATTAAAGAGATTTTTTGAGGTTAAAGAAGCCTAAACTTTAGCTACTGTTCCACCCTTCACTATCACAAATCAGCATTGATTGAGTTTCTTATCATATCTTATTATGGAGAAAGGTAATACCTGCCTCTACCAACCCACTCTTATCGGAGAGCAATCGGCTTATATTTCCTATAGCCAACCTAGACCGTTGTAAGCCATACTTCCGATGGGAAAGACCCTCCACATCCCACACAGTTCTTCCGGTTACCTAAGATTATTATTCCGATCCCAACTCCCTTAAGCATTTTCACCTTTTATCAAAGACTGGACAGACAAATTGTCTATTATTTGGTTATTTTCCCCGCATCTACGGGCAGTGAATAATGGAACCCCATGTCTTCATATATCTGTCCAGACTTTGTAGGCATTGACGTGTCTGTCTGTGAGTGATACCAAAACACACACTGGGAAATATTAATGGAGACTTCCCACTGTTTTTTGCTACCTAGTATGTGTAGATGACTAGGGTATGTTTAATAATATAATTTATACAATTTATTTAGTATCTATCCAGCCGCCAAGAACATTGAAATTTGAACTAAAGCTCAAGAAAGTTAACTAATACTAATTCTAATAATAACCCTGCTTATGAAGAAGGTAGCTTCAAGCTCTTGACAAGGTCATTGTTGACATTCAAGGTAGTTTTCACTTCACTTAAAACTCAAGGTATCCCATAGTCGAGACCCTCAACTTTAGAGTTCTTTCCTTGATTTTGGTCTGCAGTTGTCAGGCAATTTGCCTTCCGACAATTGATTTCTGCTTAGGACCCCATTCGTTCTACCATTTTCCCCCTGTTGTTTTTTTTAGTGATTTTCAATTATCTGTCAGTTGTTGTCATAGTCGGGTCATCGGCGCATGCTAATCAGGGGAATCAGAGAATCGGGGAACCGGGGAATCGGAGGAGACACCGACTTGTGTCCACTTAGGAGTCTCTCTGACCCATTTGCCGTTATTAAGCACTTAGTGGCCCGCAAATGGCCGACAATTGTCGCTTGATTGGCCAATTTCCATGGTCGGATCAGCGACTGTGAACGCGACTTCGACCCGCTTAACCATTTCATTTTATGGGGTTCCCCTCCGTTCTTGGACTGCTGTTCTCCGCCTTTATCTCTGGTTTCAGTGTAATCTTTTGTGTGTTTCTATATTTATAAAAAACCCTCTTACTTGTGGCCTTTCAATGGCCAGCAGCCAGCAGCCAGCACATCTGTGCGTCGTTTTGGCACCGAGAAAAATGTGTATCAAATGTCATTAGCAAGTTTCCATTATGTCAGAGAACCGCAAGGGGGAGAGGGAACATAGAGGCTTTTTATATACAAATGGAATAATTGTAAATATTACGTATTAGTTAAAATGAAGAGAGAGGAAACAAAGGCTTAAAGGGGTTAAAAATAAATTTCCAGTTCATTTTTCATTGATTTGAGCTAGAAGGGTGAGGCTTTGATTCTCTTATTGTATATTATATAGTAAGCTATGTAAACATTATTCCCATTTCTTAGCGTTTTTCTCAGTGTAACGCTTAAGACTACACTCCAAGCTTTGGCTCGTTGGCTTACTTTTTGCATGCGGCAATTTGATGAGCTGCTAATTAGCCGCTACGTCGACAGCGACGCTGACTGCGGTTGCGGTTAGCTGGCCAAACACGAGCAACAATACAGCATAGTGGACACTCTAAATAGTGAACACTTCTTACAGGAATCTTACATGAAGGTGGGGAAATGTTGGTTTAATTCGTCTTGACAAAAAAATAACACAAGTGATCTGAAAACTTAAGGTCATGGTTATTACATCCCAAAATATTTAATTTTAAATATTAATTTGAGAAGAGAATATTGAAATATCAGAAAAACCCTCAACGAAGTCTTGGATTTAAAGAGGGCCTGCAGGTTATGATCTTTGATCAAACCACGACTGTGGAAGATCCGTAATAGAGAGACTCCACTGTACTCCACTCAATAAAGAGACCCCGAGAATATAGCGTGCTGAGGCTAATTCTGAATGAATCAGCACGAGCTCCCTGTAATTTGCACTTTGCCCGTCTCCACTCTCCCTCTCCCCTCTCCCTTGTACTCGCCCCCTTCTTCTCTTTGTGCATTTTATTGCAGTGCAATTGTTGTTGGCAGAACAAAGAGGAACGGAAAAGTGATGGAATGTTTCACTTATCCGGTGTCGTTAGGGTTCGTGTATGGAAAACTCGACTCCAAATTGCAGTGCTTAGGCAGCTTATGGATTGAGATCGATTAGCTTCAGATCCATTTAAGTTTGTACAGTCGGAGAAAAGTTGTCAATTGTCATAAAAATGTATCAGTTATTTGTAGAAATAAGTGTAAAGATATTGAAGAACTTGATCTTAGCGCATGGCAGAGATTTGAAGTTGAAAAAATATCTGTAGGACTTTGCCATTTCACAGGTAGCACACCTTCTTCATCAGTATCCGCTTTCTACATTTTCACAGTTTTTGAACATTTTGAACTTGGGAACCCTTAATATCACAAAGAGTAATATTGCTAGACTTAATAAGAAGTTAAACAAATTCTTTAAAACATATTTTAAAGTGGATTTTTCCCTAGATGTTTTCCTCGAAGTCAGGGCATCAGCTCTCTACACATTTTTTGTAGAGTTTTTCTTGTAGAGGATCGCCTCGGGTATAATCTCTACGCCCAATCATTAATTTTACGCGATTTTTTCCCTGCCCCGCCCCGCTGCGGCGCTCCTCTCCCCCTCTTGGCCCAAAAGGCAGCATCTTAACCCACAGCTGGCGCACACATGTCGTCAGCAAATCGTTTGTGGGCATTGCCAATTTGTTGGCGGTTTATATATGGGCATCTATACACATATTTATCTATATATATGTGTATATATATTATGGGGAGTGTATTTTTAATGCGGCTGCATCTCCGCCGGCGGACGGATGAACCCCATTGAACTCTTTGCCTTCCAAGGGATCCGAAAACAACAATAATGTGCAGAAAAGTGTGAAGAAAATGCGAAGAAGCGGCACAAGAACGCCAAAAGAGAGAAGAGAGAAGAGAGAAGCGAGAACTGAAACAATGGCAGAGGAGTATTGAAAAAATGCAATAAATTATCATAAATAAAAGTAAAACGAACGAGAAGCAGAGGACTCAGGCTTGATGGGGTTCAAACTTGGGTTACGATTTATTTCTGCTTTTTTTTGGGTTGGCCTGCTTTGAAAAATGTGTTACACCAAAGCATCAGCAACAGCAAAAACAAGAACAGGGGAGAATTTTTACAAAGAAGAAAAAGTGATTCATCGAAGATAAACACAGACTTCTTGTAGTTTTCTTTTTCTTGCCAAGCCTCACACATTTTATTGTGTTTGTTTAGTGTCAAAATAGAAATCATTCGAACTGAATCAATAAAAAGCCAGCCATAACATAAACTATAATAAACTTTGACAACAGAGCCATAAATAATCATTGAAAAATATAAACATATAGCTAAGGTTTATTCAAGCAAAAATATTGATAAATATTTATAAGAGTAACTTCCTCTAATAAATGTATTCTATAGGTTTTAATTGTAACTGCTGTGACAGTGAATGCTCTTAATTAAATTCATAGAATATACTGTAAGGGTTCATGTACTTTTATAATATTTATTTCTTGCTTCGAAAACCTGGCTTAAAGTGTCTGTGTCTTCATTTTTAACCAACAATTAAATCATGTATGTTTAGTGCCAAAATGGAAATCATTTAAACCCAACCAACTAAGCCGTAAGAACCCTGAATATCACAAAAATAAAAAGCACAAACTGTAAACAACGCACAAAATGTTGTAAGTTAAAGGAAAGTCAGCCAGAAGAACCCAGTCCTACTGAACAGTGGGACAAAAGCGCACAAAAAGTGAACAAAAAACAAAAAGCACAAGCGAGTAAATCAACGAGGGAAACCCCAGACTTCTTAGGAATTTTCAATCCAATCGAGATGCCACGAAACCAGCTCCACGCTCTCCTTAGAGCCCTACTGAAGCTGCTGCTCTTTGCCAGCATCGCGGAGCACTGTGCCACCGCCCTGCCCACCACATCCCAGTCCTCGCCAGCTCCCTTTACCGCACCGCCGCCAGCAGCCATTGATGCCAGCCTCCAAGATGCCAGCTCTCCCGCTTCCGATCGCAGCCTGGCCGATCTAGTCAATAGTAATATTAATAGCCCGGAGGCCGAGACAACCGGATCCGGCTGGGAAACCCTTGAGACTGAGTTGGGCAGTGCAGGCACCACGGTGAAGAGCTCTACTTCCACGGGGAAGGCCGCGGAGAAGGAGCCACCGCTGCTGAGCACGTCGGCCACCTCCATTGAGCAGCAGGATCAGCCCCCGGAAGTGCCGGCCACCACGCTGGCCTTCGCCAATGCGGTTCCGGTTCCGGTGGCCGGTGAAATGGGCAACGGAAACGGCAACGGCGGATCGGGAATGCCTTTCAACGATGCCACGCCCCCGTATGCGGCAGTCGACGACAATTATGGTAAATAGAAGTCTAGTTTATAAGGGATAAGATCTAATACTCAACCATAAGGAAATCCGCTTACTTGGATCGATTTAACCCTAACCCCCCCTAGCAGTACTATCTAAGTTGGCAACCCTTTAGCCCCTCGTTTCAATAATTCAAACACCGAAGAGCTCGCCTTGGGCCAGCCCCCAAAACCTCAATTACCAACGACAAACAAAAACAGAAAGTTCGATGGGCCTTCGACAAGAATTGGCAATTATAGTTGCTCAACTAGGTTCATTGACACCGCACAACTTTCCCGCCGACCCCAACCAGCCATCCTTAACCCCAGTGGCCCCCTTAACCCGCTTAGCCCCGCCTGAACAGGCTGAAGAACTTGTGTAGTTGCTCAGTTATTATCTGCTGAAGGAACAACAATAAAATACACAGATAAATCCAGCACAAGAACAACAGCAATTGCATACTTCAAGGCAATTAAGAGAGTTCCATTTCCGGTTTGGCACGCAGCCCCCTTCGTCAACAACTCTCCCACTGCCTCTGCCTTCGTGTAATATGGCAGAATTCTCACGCAAAACTTTAGCTTTGGCCAAAATGAATTATTTAACATTGTTTTGAGCCGGGGCAAGTTGGTACACGCGGAGAAAAAGGGGTCTTAGTATACTATAAGCACTTAAAAAAAGATATAAGGATATGATTGAGGGTTTACCGATAACCAACCAAAAGTATTTGCATTTCAAGTGATGCAACTTTTTAAAACTTATCTAATATTAAATTAATAAACATTTACGTTGATTGGAAATTTCTTTGCTAGTTGTATGTATTTCAGATGGAAATTATGAGCACTTTAGGGGACTAAAGCTTGTTATAAATAATATCAATAATATCAATATCAAAAATATATAATAAGCGCTTGAAAAGTCCCAATAATGATCCCAATCAATAGGTTAATTTTACAGAGTCATGCCTCGATTTTCCTAAGCTTTTTTCCGCCCTGCAATTACTATTCCTGGCTGCTTCCTTTGTTTTTTCCTTTTATTTTTGTTGTTGAACCTGCCTCATGAAATATGTCCGGGGCATTGACAAGCAGCCGTCGGCCGCTCGTTAAAACTTGGCCAGCGGGTGCCAAGCGGCAGCCATTCATTGGCAGTGAGGCCATGTTTCACAGCCAAGCGGCCCGAATCAAGCCCAAACCCCCGAAAGGACTAACGACGGGACACGCGATGCGCACAGGACACCAAACAATTAACAACTTAACTTTTATGGGCCACAATTATCTGGTATTTATTTGTTAGGCCGCACAGCCGACTATTTTTATGGGCATGTCATTAAACTGGAGCTTGAATTGGTCTTAAGACACTCTGGGCTCAGACGAATTTGCATTCCCGATTCTGCCCTGGCTATATTCGTGCCAAGCTGGCCAACCCAGACTGACAGACTGGAAATGGCAGTACAATGTCATGGGAGCCTGGCCGAAATCCACCTGATTTGCTGGCCACACGCCAAACCCGTATTAGGTTGCAGTTTTCGGGGGCAGGTGCTGCGGCCACGCCCCCTCAAATTAATAAGAAAAATGTGGGGCACACAAAGGGAGCGGTCAGAACGGGCTAAAAAGGAGTTACTTGTTTGGTAACTGGCCCAAGGTCCTTTCCGTTGATTCATTGCAGCAATCGGGGTTAAATGCAAGCAGCAGGAGGTCACAAGTGTGAGGGAGTCCTTTAAGTGATTAATTATATTATTAAAAACGTACAAGAAAAGAAACAAGCTTCACACTTCATTTAACTTGATAAGCGAGCAACAGAAAATGACTGGCGTTTCTGAATAAATAAACAACCTGCTTTCATACATTAAGATAATAAATTAAGATTATTCTGTTTGCTCAGAAACTAAGGTAAAATATAGGGAAGTAGCCTCAGCCAGTACGGATAGCCTGGTTAAACCACTTTAAAATGCAGTTTACTGGCTTATTAGCATGTCCAGTCAACTAGCTCAGACGGTCATAAATTTAATTACATTTTTTGTAAGCCGCTTTTGATGCTTGGCTGCTCGTCGGTAATTAATACTTCAGACAAAAAACGAATTCATTGGTTTTTTCTCAGAAAATTCGTTCATAGACATCTGTAGTGTTCAAGGGAATTGCTGGGAAATTTGAATAATTGCCAGACAGAGGTGAACTTTTGATCGCATCGTTTAATAAAGCAATCAATTGCTTGGCCAGCAAGGGCGGAACTTTTAAATACTGGCTGTAATTACACAGCCAAAGTTTAGGTTTCGTAAACTCATCTTTGGCGAAACACTTTAATTAATAAACCCGGTGAATCAACATTTTCACAAATCATTTTTGGACCACCCGCCTGCTGGCTGCTGCTGCTGCTTGCTGCTGCTGCCCTGCGATATTTCCACCGAGTCATTAGTTTAATTAATTGTTTTGCCACAACTTTTGTGCAGCCAGAAGTGCCAGCAGCAGGGCGGGTGTTGAGTTCATTTTTTGTAAATTCATTTTCCCTTTCAAGACCCAGCTGAGAGCTGTCACAAATTTGGAGGGCACCACTTTCGGGGCTCATGGCGCCGCCGAGCGATGAAAAGTGCAGTTCATCAAGTGTGCGGCCTGGCGGGGGGGTTCCTCAAGTACCCGCCCAGGATGGGAGGGAAGTCGTGGGAATTTGCCAGGGTATCTGTCAGATACGTACTTGCAGTTCGCAGGCGGCAGTGTGACAAACAGCAGTTGACAAACAACTCTGACAGCGGAGAAATGTCTCCGAAAAATCAGAATTAATAGCTACAGCACAAGAATGAATGAGGAATGAATTTGCAGATGGAAACTGTAAATATCCCTCCTATATCTGTAATACCCTTTGCTTATTTGCAAATGTAGAGTGTATTTAAATTATATATGATATATTTAAAACTGTCGTCAATCCCTTTATATTACAATACTTAAAGGTATTACCTGTCATCAGCCTTTTAATATAAAAATTACTACAACTAACGTAATGAAAAAAGGGTTCATAAACTAAACTATTTTCTTAAGGAAAAATCATTAAACATCAATATTTAACTTTCAAGCAATGTTAGATTTTAAGTCCCTTTTAAATTAAATGAAAATTATTCTTATTACAAGATACAAAAATAGTGTTTTTAAGACGCCCTCGACTTGGCCAGAGGCCGCAACGCAAACACTTTGAACTTAAATATTCCACTCGCCACTCGAAGTTTTTGCAAGACGCAAAGTGGGCAGTATGTCCCTGATCTTTGGCTATATTATAGCCCCACTCAAAGTACGAAAGTCGGACATGTTGCAGGCGCAGAGAAGTTGCTAATACAAATTGGCACAACTTTTGGCTTGTCAACGGCAAAAACAGGCAGCAACTTTGCTGGGCAGCACTCTCGTATTTTGACAAATGATTTGCGTCTCCCGAAACCGAAAACAAAAAACATAGCAAGTCTTGAACTATGAGGAAAATAAAAATAAAACCGAGCGAAACTTTGATTTTGAACTTTATCCGGTGGAAGTTTGCCTCCATTCGACCCATAGAAATTTCACAGGACACTGAGTTATGAACATGACTTGTCAAAAAATACATTAAAAGTGCAAAGTAGTGAGCGCAGCAGAGCCAGGCTCCGGGGAGGATGAAAACAATCATTTAGTAGCCAGCAAATTTGGTCCAGCCAAAGAAGCATAAATCATTGAACTTTTTACAGCTCCCACCCCTCGGAGAACATCCATCAATCATTAGCCGGCTCTGCTGCTGCTGTCTTGATTTTAATTTGCAACATGGCTCCAGCCCAGTCACAGGACTTTGTTGCAAAAAGGAGCGTGCTCAAGGCGTCTCTTTTTCCACGTTCCATAGCTGATAAGCCAGCTGACTAGACTTCCCAAGTACTTGAGTATGTTGTCCTCTGCGGGGAAGATGGTTCACTTTGAGCTGCGCTTTCCACGGCCTGTCACCCGGGGTTTCCCCCACACATGTATGTGTTGCCTACTTATCAGCTGCACTGTACCGAGCCTAATTTATGGAGCTCCTGCAAGGACCTCGGATAACAAAGAAGTATGAGATTAAAATGTTAAAAGCAGGGAAGTCTTGCCTTTTAAATTGCATTTTGAATACTCTTTTGCGCATTAAATGATGAAATTAAATAAGGAAAATATTTTTAGAGAGCAGACATATTTTTATAGAAGAAAGGACACCCTCTCAAGTTTTAGAAATACTTTCTGGAAGTTTTTAAGCATTAGTTAAAGAAAATGTATTACATCTGTGAAATATATATAGAAATCTCAATCTTATGAAGTATTTTTATACAAAACACTTGGATATTCATTATATTAAAGCAAGGAAAATAATAAATAAACTCTTAAATTCATTCATATTTCAATTAAATGGAGAAAGGACTTGTCTCAAATTGAAATATCTATTTTGATTACCCCGAACATATTGAACTCGCCAACAAAATGACACTACCTTCTCCTTCTCCTACAAAATAAAAACATTTTGATAGATGGCCTCTGTGTCAGGGCAACAAAAAAGACAGAAATCAGAATCAAGAACACTGATAAGCCCTTTTTTTGTAGCTACTGGGGAATATTTTCTGCTTTTTATAGCTCAACCACGTGCCAACCCGCATTTAGACACGCCCACTCGGAGTGAAAAAGGGCGGCAGATAGAAAAATGTTGCTGCTGCCTCGGCGACAACTTCCGCCTAACTGCACTTCAACATGTCAATTTTTCTTGTGCAGAAAAAAGCCAGCCCTCGCCCCGAAAAACGCCTACGGAAAATGCCGTTCGAGGGGAAAACTCACAGCTCAACTTACATGTACGTGGGTGGGTGTGGGTGTGGGTGTGTGTGTGCTCTGGCATTTTCCACTCCACTCCAAGTCACTTGTCATGGAGGAGGCCTTTTGTCTGCCGGAGAACCCCATCCTCCCTTCGGACCGGAGCGGCGCTTTAAATCATAAACACCTTGTTAGTGCAACAACTCGACACTTTGAACGTGACATTGATGCCTGTTTTTTGTGGCCCGAGCCCTTGCCCGTGCCCGTAACCGTGCCCGAACCCGAGCCCAAAACAGTTTCCGTGTCTCAAGCATCGAAAAACGAGGGAACTCCGGCCGGAAGGTTGGCCTTTTCGATGGGGATGTGGTGCCTGGATGTGGCTCTGGATGTGGTCGCCCCATGGTGCTTCCATGTGCAACTTCCTGCCGATAACCTTTTGCTCGCACACTGCCACATGGCACGATATATAGCCTTATCGCTCCGCTCTTGGCCATGAAGCAGGCAAATGCAGGCGTCAGCAGCCAGGAGAGTCCTGGCCAGACACTCGCCCTTAATTAGCCATCGTTGCCCCGGGGGCTTTAGACGAAAGTCGGGCTTAACGAAGTTCAGGCAAAAATGCTAGGGCGAAAATAAGAAATTCCAACATTTTCTGTGCTTTAAACGTATTTCAGACGATTATATGTTGTATTTATAAGAGCGCCTAAAAGTATGCAATGCTTATTCAAGGAGTAAAGATTCTGATTGCTTACTTGAAATCCTTAGCTGGGAAAGGTGGATAGATAAATTATCAGTTTTCAAAATAGGAGATTTTTTAACTCCCTTTATACGAAAGTCATTTACTGAGGAGCTTAAAGGTATGTTGTGAATAACCGACAAACAATGCACATTGTTAGGCAGTTTCCTTGAGAATTTTTTAGGGCAATAGGTAGCTTGGAATAATCTCTGGGCTGGCTCCGGAAGCTTTTTCTTCGAGTAGAAATATTTTTCCCAGTGAAAATAACCCTTCGGGGCAGCACACACAAATTCCCTGACTCTGACCCAAAATAGACACATGTCAAAGGTTCTCAAACGTTTTCAAATTAGTGAACATCAGAGTTGCCGTATAAAAATCTATTCAAAAGGGTCATCAGTGGATTTCAACTGACAACTCGAGTGGCAAAAGCACTTTGATATATATATATGCACTGTTTGTCGTTTGTCTATTTGTCAGAATCGGTTTCAAAAGTGTGTGTGTGCTTGTGTGTGTAGTGGCCTCCTTGAAGTGTGTCAGTTTTGTAGCTGCTGCCCTTTGTTTTGTGCATTTGACAGTAAAGTTTTGTGTTTAAATAGGGCCGAAAGGCATTAGGCAAAATACCAGTCCCAAGAAACACAATTACGGCAATGACATCGCTTTAATCAAAATGTCTGTTCGATTAATGGAAATTTGAGTTGAGCTTAGTGTGCTGTGATTATTTCTTAATTATAAAGCAAAGACTTACATTTTAATATCAAATTTGTAAAGTCCTCCCCAATTATTTAACTTTTCACTAATAAAAGAGCTTTTAAATGTTCTGTTTGTTTCAAAACGAAAAATGAAGTGCCTAAAAGTATGCCCTAATATTGCATTTTGAGATAGTTTCTATAAATTTAATAAGAACTTCCTGATTTTTAAAGACCCTTCTCTTTCAAGAATCAAAGTTCAAGAAGGTTCGCTAGCACACACACTCACTCGGCTGCTCATATACACATGTGTGTGCATTCAAAATGGCCGCCGCGTTACTTCCGCTAAGTGATGGCGCTGCTGCTGGAGCCTTTTGGTCCATTCAGTGTTTGCTCTTGGCCATCAAAGCTTTCGGGGGACAAAACTTTGCAGCTTTCTATTTTTTCCACAGCTTGTTGTCGTTGCTGTTTTTACTCATCTTTTTTTGGTCTTTATTTCGCATAATTTTTGCGCCTTTGTGCAAATTCTCGGGGCGCGGTGGAGCCTTTGACGCCTTTTGAAAGGCAGTCACCTGGGCTTCTACCTTTTTTGGTGTGTGTGTGTATTCTCTAATTGTTTGTTTGTGTGCATGTCTCTTTCTTTCCGTGTTTTCCCTGCTTTTGTTTAGTTTTTACGTCTGGGCGAAATCCGTAAAGCAGCTCGTAAAGTTAAGCAACAACAATAAAGTTCTAAGAGCAACAACTAAATAAGGCATATGGCCAACAACAATGGCTGGCACAAGTCCCCCTTTGGTTTTTTTTATTTATTTTGTGTTATTTACTGACACTGAGAAAAATTCCTGGCATTGATTCAATTTAAGTCACTTGCAAACAATGAAGTTTTTAATTTTAAAGAGAGAAGATAACCCTCTGGAGATTTATATAATTATTTATAAAATATATAAAGTAGTTTGAACTACATTTATAGAAGAGAAAAGATTTATTTACATTTATTTACTACATACTATATCCCATATAATTCCCCAAATATCAAATATAAACAGTTTGAACAAATATAGATATAACATACTTAGGGATTTATACAGGCTAGCCGTTTTTTGAGTGTACTCTTCAAGCAGTTTGTTGTTTTTATATATATATTTTTTTGAGGCTCAGACAACTTAATGCTATTTGCTCTATACACACAAACACACACACCTTGGACCGCCCCACACCTCTCCGCCCTTTGAAGGATCCTCAAGCTGCCGCCTTTTGTTTGGAGTTTTTAACAACTTAAGCACGTCGTCGTCGGTATTGGTTTTTCCAAGGCGCTATATAGCCGCTACTCTTTTTTTTAACCAGATTTTCCCCTCGACTCCCCGTTTTTTTTCTAGTTACATCTATTTTTTCTACTTCCTGCCTTTGCCTTTGCGAAAATAATCACGCGCGCGCTTTGAGTGTTCCCCTCTTAGTTTTCCCAGGCTTTGCGGATTTTCCTTTGCTTTTCACACTTGGTTACTTCCGGCGCCTGAGCCTGTGCAAATAGTGGGTGAAAAAAACGTATCTATTGTTTTCTTTTAATTTGGCCCAGGACTTGTCAAATGTTGGGAAGGTCTGTGAAAAGGGGTGCACAAACTGGCATATGAAGGGCGCTTTGCTTCCTGGACATGAGCTTAATTTATTGCATTTTAATTCGATTTATGGTCGCCACATAAATCTGAGTTACTTAAACAAAGTATTCTGGGAATAATAGCTTACTTTGTGGGCTTTTTCCTAAGTGAGTCAATCTATAAATAATTTTGGCAAATATTAGCAATTAAACTTTATTATTTCTTACTTGATTGTAGGTCTCTTATCTTTGATTCGTTTTAATTACTATTTATTTAATTTATATTGTCTAAAAGCAGTTTACTTAATATTTAATTAGTTTTAAGACGAGAATAGCTTGTTGATTGATTTACTTTGTAAATGGTTTTCCCTAACTAAGCTGGTATTGTCCCAATAAACACATGAATTTATTATTAACAGAAAATGAGATTTATTTATTGGTTATTTTTAAGCTAATAGTCTTTGGGAATTATTTCTACATTCTGTCAATTTCTGGGTTAGGGTCGTCAATCATTCGGCTGCTGATTGATCTCGGCCCTCGTCCCCGTCCCATTCTCGATTATTTATATTATATTTGCCAAACAAAAACCAATCACCAGCACTTAGTGCCACCTCCCTCTCACTCGGTCACCTGCTCAGGTGAGTTGCCAGCTGTCTTCTGCGAGTGGCAAACCTATTAACTTTTCTACTCGCCCCTCCCTTCCCCACACTCCCCCGAAAGGACATTTATCGGTGTGTGTGGAGCACTTTGTTGCTTAATTGATTTTAATACAACTACACCGCCCTTGGTCCTGGCTCCTCTCGAGTGAGTCGTTCGCTTTCATAGTTCGAGTCTATAAATTGGCTCTTCCTTGCCTTTCCCTTTTTTTGCAGATGCAGCAGCAGCTGCCTGTCCATTTCCCATTTCCATTTCCGTTTGCAATTGCAAAGAGCAGGGCACAGGCCAAGGATGAAGTACAAGGAGAAATCGAAGTGGAAGTAGTAGTAGTAGGGAAAGGAGTGGAAGTGGCACAGAACAGAAGAGGAAGTAGGGCCCGGGCCAGGCAGTGGCAAAGAAAGTAGAAATGCCATTTATTGAATTGTATAAATTTCTATACATTGACAGCGACTGTTTATTCTGTTCAGCCAAGTGTTCATGTGTGGGTTGCCTCTCTTTCTAGTTTACACATGGAGAAAACGGTGGTGTCTTCATGAACCTAGTAATTTAAAGGGAAGTTAAGAGGAACAGGTTATAGTTTATACAAAATAGAAAGCTAGTCAGAAAAGGCTGTGACTCGTTCCTAAAAGTATGCAACCAGTTTTATCTCTATGTTAAATAGCTGTCTTAAGGTCTTAAAAAGAGTAATTTATGAATGCCTTATGTTTTCGTACACAATCCTTAAAAAAATAATTACCCAAGGTATAGGAAATGCCATAAATCCAATATATTTTTGTGACAGTGCAGGAGGAGTTCCAGCATGGGTGTTTTGCTAAGCTTTATCGCATTTGCATGGCAAAAGTCTTGGTCGGGAGTTAGGGTCAAGTGCCCGTTGCCTCGGCCCTCGGGTCACTCATTTGTTCTTTTGATTGCAGAGCGCTTTTTGCTCGTTTGCCCAGGCCGGGCCGGGCGGTGGGGGCTTTTGTTGTATTAGTAAAATAAATTACCATTTAGTGCTTTTTGCCACTCCCACCCACACACACACACACACACACACACACACAGGGGGAGACACCCAAGCAACCCCTTTGGCTGTCACACATGGTCGAGTGTGTCGTCCTTTGGCTTGCAAATGAAATTATTGCCAGGGCTTCTGCATCCGCTGCTGGTTTTGCTGGATTATAAGCCACCATCAGTGAGGAGAGCATCTGTGTGTGTGTGTGTGTGTGGCTGTGTGTATTTTGAGTTGCCCCACAGTGCAGGCCATAATAAATTGCTAGCAATCGCATTTCCGTTTCTTTATGCGCTTCGATTACGTTGCGCTTTACTTGCGCCAATTCTTTTCCATTTCCCCCTCTCGGTAATTGAATATATAATTTTTTTGTTCCCTGTGCCCTCTCCCTACACACACACACCCACAGCCGCGCACATACGCCATGCACACGCACACATTCCATTTGAATATAAATTGTTTTATCTGCTGCTGCAAAATATTCATTTCAATTTATTTTACTTGCGATTGCTTCTTCTCCGGCTTCCCTGGCTGCTTTATTTGTTGTTTTTGTTTCCGCTGCTTTTTGTTATTTAATAAATTATTTATGCATTGTCATTTGGCGTCATCCGGCTTGCACACGCCGCTAAGTATGCAAACATTTCTTATTTACAAATTCCAGATTACTTGGCGGCGGTGTGGGTGTAAATTGAGTGCAGGGGCTGTTATACATTCGCCTTTGACTACTCAAGAGCTGGGAATTAACTTTTTGAGGCATAACTCACTCAAATCGAGGGTATATTTGTTTATTTCGGGTAGCAAAATGCTAGGCAATATGCTAGGGAATACTACTTAAAACATAAAAACAGGGAATATCAATTTTAGTGAAAAGATCCCTGGAAATTGGGTAGTAATAAAGTATTTAATCGTTTTCCTACAACAACTATTCAATGTAATTTAAGGGGTATCTACTAAGTATCTAGTATTCCAAACCCTCTCTAAATAAATCCCACTTCTTGTCTGCTTAACTTTGTGGGGGCTCTAAGCCGAAAAGTATGCCACGGAACATGACCTCTAAGAACATGAGCAAATTTAACTTTCCACTTTTGATGCTCATCCCCTCACTCATCCCCCTACTTATTCCTTCTTTGCAGTGCCAAGCAAGCCCCAGAATCTCACCGTCCTGGATGTGTCGGCCAACAGCATCACGATGTCCTGGCATCCGCCGAAGAACCAGAACGGAGCCATTGCCGGCTACCATGTGTTCCACATTCATGACAATCAAACTGGCGTGGAAATCGTGAAGAACTCGCGGAATTCGGCGGAGACCCTGATACACTTTGAGCTGCAGAACTTGAGTAAGTCTGACATATTATATTATTTAATGGAAACTAGGCATTTAAATGAGTACTATATTTGGAGAACTTTTAAAGAGTTTGTACCCTGGGGCACTGGCCTAAAAACCCTTTACATTTCCAGCTTACCCTGCGAACCCTTGCCCCTAATTAATTCACCCTTTCGGTTGCCTACTGTAAATAATTTTGAAGCGGGCATTCCGATCAAAGGATTCTCCGTTTTCCAAACGATTTGGTCCTCCGTCAACTTGAACATCAAACTGTCAGCAGTCGAAGCGGCTTTGACAACCCAAAACGCCCACGGCGCCTACTTTGGGGGGAGGATGAACCCTTGAACCTGGCCGAGAGCTATTATTACCGCTAATTGAGGCCCCGTCAAACTGTTTGCCAAGCTGCCTTGTAATTAAATAGTTTCAAGTGCCTCTTGCCACCCGGCTGCCACTTTTTGTTGTTTGCCGAACCCAACTTTCTGTCGCTTATCATTGTAGCGCCGCTAATTTCGCTGATTAGGCCTGGTGGCTGCTTCCTGGCTGCTTCCAGGCTGCCAAAACAGCATCTATCCCGCGGAATTCGCGGCATTACACTCGAAGTTTTTCGGCGGTCTCCTGCGAGGAGGAGCTATGCAATTAACTTGCAACAAAGTTATGCAGCGCCGCATATTCCACATTCTCATTCTCTCGCATGCGCCCACATTGTTTAATTTAATTACACGACTCAGGTGCTCCTCCTTGCAGTGCTCGCGCCTGCAGGAAATTCCAAAGGAGCCCCGCCACCGCCATGGCAACATTTAATTATTTCCAAATTTAATCCAAGTAGATGTCAGCAGTTCCTCTTGTTAATTAAATACAATTAAGGCTGACAGCTCCGCCAGAGGTGGGTATACGTTTTTCCATTTTTCGTGGCATGAAAAATCAATTCAGCTTCGGCGTTATTGTTGCCGCTGCCTGTCCCTTGCATTTTCGCTGAGTAAAATTTAATTACAAAGCCGAACGGAAACCGCCAGGCTGTTTTCTGCATCCTGCATTGTCCTGCGGCGACGCTGCTCATAATGACCAGTCAAGAGATGGCCAGATATTCAGAAATATATACATGAAACACAGCTGACATCTGCTGGTAGTATTTACGACCAATAAAAAGCCCCAACTGTCACACCAAAGGCTTACATTAATTGGTAGGACTCAAAATGACAGTAACAGGAGAAAAGGAAAGGTTAAGCAGACTATTTCCTCAATGTTGAAAATATTCCTCCTGATTTATTTTTCAACAAAATACTACAAGATATTCCCGCCTAAGCCATAAGAATATATATACAAATATATATTTACAAATGAATTCTCCTATTTCCAGGACCCTACACCGATTACCGTGTGATTGTGAAGGCCTTTACTACCAAAAACGAGGGCGAACCCTCCGATCAAATTGCACAGCGGACCGATGTCGGAGGACCCAGCGCCCCTGCCATTGTAAACCTCACCTGTCACTCCCAGGAATCCATCACAATACGCTGGCGCCGACCCTACGAATTCTACAATACGATCGACTTCTATGTAATCAAGACTCGGCTGGCTGGACAGGACACTCATCGGGACATAAGGATAAATGCCTCGGCCAAGGAGCTGGAGACGGCGGTAAGTGAAACTACTGATATTTGGCTTTAACTAATCCATTTATAGTCAAAGATTTAATTTAATTTTTAGTTTAAGCAATGTCTAATTTTATTTAAAAGGCTAGGGAGAGTTTGGAGGAATATTAGGGACTATAATTTAATTTTCAACCCTTCTTAATAAAATGTTTCTCTATTAAATCAATTTTAGTAGAGCTTTTTATATACTACTATACTAAACAACACCATTCAGCTCTAAACTATGCCTCTCTTGCTATATTTCTTCCGAATTCTAACAATTATTAATCTAAATTGGTATATGACCTCCCCAAAAACGCAGAGGTAAATAGCTAGCTCCACTTAATACTCCCCTTTGGAGTCTGGCAGCCATAATTCAAGTGCAGGCTCGCCTGAACAAAATAAAATATATATAGAAATATTTCCGCGTTGTTAGCACCAATTTTATGGCCCTGCCAAGTTGGCAACATGGAGTGGTCCTCCCTCTGATATGTCAATCGTGTCGGCTTATCGCGGCTATTTGGCCAGACCAGCGTACATATATGCACTGGAAAAAGGAAGAGTTCTATGATAAACTGCCTAATACAGACAGATATGCATAGAGAGCGCTCACAAAAAACAAAGTACCCGGGCCAGTAATAATTGCATTTTTATGCAGCAAACAACAAACGGCATACAGAAAAAACCTGGCTGCCGCCCACCTGCCAAGCGGCCAAGCGGCCAAGCGGCAGCTGTAAATATTTTACGAAAAATTTCTATACCCAAAAAGGTATATATTCACACACGAGTCGAGTCGAGGCGAGGCGAGGGCCAAAAGTGTTGCACACTTTTCCGCTGCAACCACCAAACTGAGCAGAGTGGGAGAGGGAGAGGGGCACCCGCACGAATGGGGCTTACCCACCTGCGAAAATAAATTAAATTTATGTTGTTTTTCCTGTCCGCCTTTGTGCCGCGCGCGCTCCTCTTCCTTTTTATTTAGCGCCCAGAAAAAGAGTAAATAAATATAAAAAACATAAAGTTTTGTCGTGGGGAATGCGGCGAGGCAAACAAATTTCGCAACAATAAAATGTTATCACACACATAGCTGACTTTTTCCATATCTGAGAAAAAAAAGAACATGGTTCCTGCCTTTCCCCCGCTTTCCCTTCAGGAACTATCTGTCTTTGGGGGAGGGGCCTCTGCAGTGTCGCCCCTTCGACATCGTTTGCTTTTGTTTCGGTCAGTTGCAAAATATTTTTGTAATTGAAATATTTTGCGAGCGGCAAACAAGCTTTTTGTCGAACAACTAAACAACAGGAATGCAATAATTTCTACCTTTTGTTTTTTCACATATGAATGCAAAAAAGGGGACAGGATTTGGCCAAAACTTAAATAGAAACCAAGAGAAATGGAAAATTCATTTTATTCAGAGCCGAAAAATGTCTCAAAATAAACTGGGGCCTTAATAGGGCTAAGAGAAATAAAAAATGCAATAGTTTATACAATTAAAATAAGCTCCTCTAACACCTTAGCTATAGTTATTAATTTATACTCTATTATACTTTAAATTGATATATAAACGAAGGAACTTAAGTTTATGAAGTTAAAATAATTTCCCCAAGAAACTTCTGCTGTGACTTAATTTAATTTATCAAGTTTGCTTCCATATTTACATCATTATTAAGCATCAACTTCCTTTTAATCATTATCAAGCTCTCAGACTAATACCTTTCCCTACTTTCCTATGCATTTTCCAGATGATTCTACAAAATCTAACCACCAACTCGTACTACGAGGTCAAAGTGGCAGCGGCAACGTTCAGTGTCATAAACCCCAAGAAAATTGTGCTGGGCAAATTTTCGGAGTCAAGGATTGTAAGTAGCGCATAAAGATATCAAATGCAACTCCCACAAACACACGACCTCAGACCAACACCTGCCACATGGCGGAAAACTTGGCATTTTGTTTTGAAATGGGAAAAAAGAAGGCGGAGATATAGAGTAAGAAGGGGCGTGGCCTGCCATAAACTTGGCAGCCTCGGCGTTGTCAGTTTCCATATCAGATTACATGTCCGAAAAGGAAAGGCTGCCTGGGTTTTTGCAGGAAAATTTATTTAGTTGGGGAAACTCTATCCTGTTTTCGGGGGCGGGAAGAATATCTTTACTTGTTTACTTGTTTGTTGTTGTATCTCTCTATGCATTATTGAGTCATGAAGCAGTCGGACCTCGGGGCGTATGCGTAATGAGGGGCTTATGTGCACTTAATGGACCTCCAAGCAACAACACTGAAGGGCCACGGCCTAGTCATTGTGCTTATACAGAGGGGAAAAATATTATTCAAATTATTTATAAATTCTCCTGGTTATTTTTAGTACATTTATGAGTTAGGGCTTCATTTTATTTAAGTTATTTAATATCGGAAGCAATCATTTTCCTATTTGAGCCTTGCATCTAATACGATTAATTATAGAGTGTATGATTAGAAAGAATATTATTATTTCTTGCTCAAAAAACTAGAATTGACTAAGAAAGTATTGATAATTTTCTTATGATGTACCTGCGTTCGTTTATTGGCATTTAAGACCGCACAGCAACTCCTCCAACCTGTCATAACTACATCCTTAATGACATTCCACACAAACGCACACACACTCAGCCACTCACACACCGCAAACTTTGTTGCATGCATAAAATATGTATAATCGGAGAGCTGTGGCAAAAATATAGCAATTTAGTTGACCTCAACTCCAGTCGGCGCTTTGAGGGTCTTGGATGCCAGGAAGGAGGGGATGGCGCCCTCATAAGTATGCAGCAATATTTTTTGCGGCCTCTCTTTCCCCTTCCCCCCGAAGAAAAGCCAAGCCCCAGCCCCTTCATTCATAATTCATCGCAATTGTTGTTGCCGCTCCGCCTGAATTTCAAGTGGCCTGCACCTTTTGGCCGCATTTACATGGCCCGCTGCCATTCTCCGCTTAGCGCACATCGCGTCCCCGCCAAATGGCGCTCATTTAAATCCTTTCTTCCATTTTTTCGTCCTTTCTGTGTCAGAATCACAGGAATCGTATGCAAAGGGCGGAAATAAACAAAAGCAAATATGGAGAGTGCGCGAGAGCAAACAATGGGCTAGGAAAATCAACAAAAATAATGCTCGAATATAATGGATAACAGAAAGGCCACCACACACACACACACACATTTGTAATGCACACACTTGGCATATGTGTGTTCAGCGGAAAAAATATCACTGAAATTTGTCACAATTTCTATATATATTCCTGGAAAAAAAGAGTCGTATTTGGAGAGTTTTGTATACTATAATCGTGTTTTTTAAATACTTTTACTAGTCTACACTCTAATCTGAGGTTAAATAATAATACGGCTCTTTGAATTCAGTAACTTTTCTAAACTACAGAAACACAGAAATTTGACACAATGTCTGGACCAGAAAGAGTCTTATTTGGATAGTTTTGTATACTAATCGTGTATTTTAAATACTTTTATTAATCTCTAAGTAAGACGCTTAAATCTGGGGTTAAATACTAATATGAGCTCTTTTATAAGAGATCATAAAGTTGCCTTTGTCAGAACTATATTTAATTAAGTCTTATTTATCAACTTAATATGAATTTAACTTCTGGTTAACGTCATATTGAGGTTTACTATTTCTATTATTATAACTAACATCCTATCTTTTCTTGTGGAATTTTAATAATTAAAAATTCCCATTTCGTGTACAATTTTTCCTATTATCTTATGCAGTTTTGATATATTTTTCCGTATTCTAAACCTCACTTTTATTTCTCCTCCAAACAGATACAACTGCAACCGAACTGTGAGAAACTGCAACCGCTGCTGCGACAGTCGCATAACGACTACAACCTGGCCGTTTTGGTGGGCATTATCTTCAGCTGCTTTGGCATCATCCTGATCATCATGGCCTTCTTCCTGTGGAGGTAAGTGGCGCTCTATGTTCCCGATGAAGTACTATAACTACATACAGTCTATAAATAAGGCAAATAGGGGAGGAAACAAGTGCAGAGAGAAGGCAGCTCGGCAGCAGCTATTGCTCAGACAGTCGCGTGCAGATCCATAAATAAAACTGGGGAGAGAGTGTGTTGTGTTGTCAAAGTGTTGAGTGCAAAGCGCTGTCCTCCCACTCCTCCGATTGAATTTAAAAATAAATACACGAGTCGAGTCGCTGCAGCCATAGGAAATCGCTATTTTTAAACTATAAACTTAAAGCAGTGAAATATGTCGAATTTCTCAAGCGAGCCAGAAACTAAAAGGGATGTGTGTTACTGGAGGCTTTAAAACGTTTATTTTTATATAGTTTGACTTATTTAGACATCTACTAAATTATTTGTGAAGCGTTAAATACTTGAACACCTTTAATTAAAGCTAGTCACGCTCTACAAGTGAATTTTACACTAATATTTATTAAGCGGAAAATTACTCGATTAAACTAGCAGATAAAATTTGACAACAGATACAATGCACAAGAGTACAGATTATTATAATTAATAATACAAGATTATCTTATGAAATTTATAAAGCAAAACGTAAATTAAGGGAATCTGTTGAAAATGTAAGCGTTTTAAGCTTTAAAGACCCCACGAGAGCTACTACTATTATTTAATTATTCAATTAGGCTACTAATAGCTACAAAAACTGTCACTTCAAATTCTCTGGCTTACAGAAATTCCAATTAAAAAACCTTTTTTATATTAAAATTGATTAATTTTGTTGTACGCATATTCCTGGAATACCAAAACCCCCTTTAAAATTATCTGTGAAGCGTTAATAACATCATTACAGGGAATACTTATCCAATTAGCAATCGTCATACTCACTCCATCTCTTAGTGATTTCCACGCTAATATTAATTAACACAAACATCAGCGGCACGCGGAAAAAAAGCAAATAAAAAACAGCAAAAGGGATTCCAATGCTGAAATAATTAATCCTTTCGCAGTGTCCCATTCAAACCAATCCATAATTAAGGAAATAACTCGACCACCTCCACTCTCTACTCCTGCTCTGGAAATAAGAGCAAACAGATACTCATATTCTCTCGGAAATGTTAATTAAAATTCAAATCGCAAAAAAACGAGAGTCCGAAGCGAGGCGAGGAGCAGCCAAAGACAAAGAAAGGCAAAACAATTTTAAGTTACTTAAAATCTTTATTAAATGTAAAAGTGGTTAACCCATTTGCCCAGACCCCGAGCAGAATCCGGCGAAGCATTTTCCCAGCATTTCCTCGACGACAAAAAATGCGTATGCAAGGAAAATGAAAAGCGCTTTTCCCCCCGACGACGACTTCAATGGAAAGGAATTTTTGCATATTTCCTTCTGTCGAAGCGATTTTTTATGCTACCGCGAATATGCCAAATGAAAGTTACCCCTTTTTTACCCCTTCTCGGGTTGCCTAACAAATTAATGCCATTTTTATTTATTTTTTACAAATACCCGCGGCTGCGGCTGCGGCTGCGGCTGAGGCTGAGGCTGCTGCTGGAGTGGTGGTGTTGCCTTCCCATTTTTCAAGTTACCCAAGTTTTAGAGCGGAAAAAATTATATATTTTATTAAGCAAACAAAGGCGAATTTTCTACAATTTCCTTTTCAATGCAAACAAATAAAAAAGGGAAGAGTGGGCGGAGAACCCAGAACAAAAGTCAGAGGGATCCAAGGAAAGTGCGAGAGGCAAAAGGGTTCGGCGTTCTATGCGAGGCGGCGAGAAGAAAAAATCCTGTAGAAGTCAGCTCGCGGCTCTTGGCGAAATCATCATTTACATTTGCATTCACAGTGCACTAATCAACGTTTAGTGGCAGCCACTGGAGGCCTGAGTGGGGAAAACTTCTGGGGGAGCAGCAGGACCTCTCTGGGCGTGCAAATTATTTCAATAAATGCCGACGAGGTCCTGGAGCCACACACTAGAGGGCCCCGGCCAACTTGAACGACGCCAAGTGGAAATACTTTAGCAGTTCGTTATGGCAACAATTTGCTCTGCAGCGATAACCATCTTCCGTGGTTACACTATCAACGTTTTCTCTCTACAGAGAAGGCGTAGTGATTATGGGAGGAGGGATTAATTATCTAAATACTTTATACTACTTTAAAATGGGAAACCTTTAGTGATATTGCACAGGTTTACTTGAGAAATAAATATAGTTATTCTCATTAAAAGCAACACTAGAAATTGTAAAAACCTTTCAGAAATTAAAACATAAGTTGTTGCCACAGAATTCGAAATCAATTAAAATGCTGTTCAAAAGTATGCAACAAAATTGTAAGCTTACAAAACATGGAGTTTCCCTTAAATTTGAGACCGAGTATTTTTGATTGCATTCTCTTCTGAACTTTTTCAAGCGGTTTCAAGCCTTAGGCATCCCTGATATATTAAAAAAAAAATATATTCAAATATTTTACTCAAATCTCAATGGAAATATTAAATATAAAACCTTTCATTTAAAAATTCCAAAATTTATGCATATGCATGAGCTGTATCTAGCAGGGTATCTAGACTTTGGCGAGTGTGTGTTCGATGTGTCTTCTGTAATATTTTCCATTTGCATTCCGACACCGAAATAGCAAAAAAGACGACAACTTTTCCCCTTTTCTCGGGGACTCTCCGTGTGTTGGTGGCTGTGTGTTGTTAGTTTTTCATATCTGATGCAGTTTGAGAACATTGTTTTTGTGTCGACGACGACGACGGCTTTATTTTGCCAGTCCGTGTATATGTCTGGTTTTTCCTGTGAAACTTTTCCCTTTGCCAGAAATAGAAACGCCATAGTCTCGACCAGAAATTCTGTGTGTGTCTTTGGGCAGCGTATTGATAACTTTTGCCGAAAAAGTTCCGCTCCCACTTCCCTCCCCCGCACTGCGATGGAGTTTATCAACTGTATCCAATGTAGAAAACACCCAGCGTTGCCGAGTTCCGAAGGGTGAGTTTCTTCGATTGGGCAATGCGGCTTTTATTGCGGAAGTTGTTGCTTGCCGCAATTAAACGATTAACAAATAAATATCGACAGCCCATCCCCATAGCTGGCAGCACGTACTTATCGCTGAATGCGTTTCCCAATTGATTAATTGATGAGCAACAGTTGCAAAAGTTGTGTAAAGGTAATTAAGCAAGCCTACCAGTTTTCATTTAATATGCGAAACTAAGGTTAAATCAAAGTCGTGTTTGGATAATAGCTGACAGGACTATATAGTATTTTAGCTGGAATAATCACAGTCTGTATTCCCTTAAGAGCCACTACTAAGCTTAAGCTGTTGAAACCTATTTAAGGAAAAATAGATATTCCCAAGTTGAGCACTCTATATACTTTTGTCTTATTACAAATATTTGACACTGTCTTCACATTTAATAAGCACTCCATAAGTATTATAGGTCACCTAAAGTTGATATAATAAAGAGAAACAAATTATAAGAGAAATAATAATATTAAATAACTATAAAATGGAGATTCCGTTGTGTTACTCACAACTAATATCTAATGTTGAATTATTTCTATTACACCTTTCTTAACAAGTAATTATTTTCAAATACAGATCTACAGTTTCCTTCTTTATAGTAATAATTATGCTCATAAGAGCTATTAAAATAAAGTTTCAAAGCCTTCTTAACCCTGAGCTCCTAAACAATTCCTATACACAACTTTAACTGCAACATATTCCAAGACATTATCTGGGCTTTCTAGCCAATATCCACTGTGTGCCTATAAAAAGGCAAAGCAGAAACTGGCTGCGGCCCACACAACGTGCCTTCCGTTATCAAACAGCTGATACCAAAGCTTTACTCAAAGCTCGCTCTTTCTGTATTTTTCCGTCTTTTGGCCCCTCTCGCAACTCGCCAGACTCTTTGGGGGCCAAAGATCAGGCGGCCAAGTGAGAAGAGCGCGGGAAAGCTCTGGCAGTGCGCCGATCGCCAATTGACAAGAGTTCAGTTGTTCCGAGCACGCACGTCTATGAGCACGGGAAAATTACGGATTTTGTGCGCCGTCGAGAGAAAAGTGAGCAGAAAAAACAGCAATAAATAAAAATCTTATCAATAAAACAGTCGGGCGAAAAAGACAGAGATAAGCCGCAGAGCATATACCTGCTGGCACATTGTTTAATGCGCTTTTATTCTAATTTTTTGCCGTGTTCCCTTGTTTATAACGTCACAGTCTCGCTGTAGTGTACTATTGCGTACTTTTATTATATTTTGCAAGTGAGCACTGGCGACATTGCACTGCCAATATGACGTAATTTGTGCAAATATGTAAGGGAAAACAGCGAAAAAATGGCAGTGCAATTCTAAGCGAGAGACGGCATTATGTCAGGTGGCAGGGAAAAGCGGAAAAGCGGCAGCGGCAGCGCCAGCGGCAGCCCCATGCTACCTGCAGCAACATCAACAACTGCAACTGCAACTGCAACATCGGCGGCAGCGGCGGCGGCGGCAACAACAACACCAAGGCTGTTGCGCCGTAAATCGCAACGTGGAAATTGGTTTACGTAAGTTTTCGCAGCTGCACCCCCGGGAAAATGATCATCAAGTGGGTCACTTAGCGTAATTCTCACGTGTTTGGCCAAACCAAACAAAAAAATCATAATTATGATGTGTGTACCCAAAGATATGCACTAGGCGCCGAGTAAAGTGAACGAATAATAAGTTAAGGTCTTTAATGAATAATTTAATAGAGAAACTGATGTAAGTTCCTAGCAGAAAGCGAGAAAATAAATCGCTTTGAATTAAAATATATTAGAAGATGTCTAAAACTGGACGAGGAAGTCTCTGAGAGCCTATTTCTAGGGCTTAAAATACTTGGTAACTTTGTATATATTTTTTTAAATATTATTATTGAGAAGCTTCGACTTGGGGACACCATTTCCCTTGGTTTTAAGGACTTGAGTCTGTATGGAGATTTTTATTACCATTAAATGCGCCGCCAAAAAGTATACAGTGATTAATATTAATGACTTGGAAAACTTTTCCGTCAAGCTACGTTTCCGATAGCTTGTTCAAATAAAATAAATATTGGCCATAACATATAAAGCAAATACACCACAAATAACCACCTCAAGCGGAAGTTGACAAAAAATAAATAAACACATTTTTTTGGTGCGTAATAGAGAGCCGCTATGAAAGCAAAAGTTGCTGGTAAACAACAACAGAAGTGAGATGAGGAGTGGGAATCAAGGGAAACATATGTAAATGTATGTGCATACATCCCAGCCGCGGAAGAATTTCGCATTTTCTATTTATTTATTTTTTACTCGTGTGTCCAGACCGCGAAAATAAACAAAAAGCTGAATCCTCTGACTCCCGTTCTGATAAGAATTATATTTATTGAGACAATTATGAAAGTTCCGATTGCCAGCCACTCTTGTTTATGCTTCTGTGAAACTTCGTGGAGTAAACAATGAAACATCTTTGAACTATTCCGCGGAATCGCTTACAACGGCAGATATATGTCCGCCTCAGTTTATACACAAAAATAGCAGACTTTGAGAAATCAACTTGTCAATACTGAGAACGGGAGTGGTCTTGGATAAGGGGACATCCCATACACATAGGTTATCTTTATGATTTTCAGAAAATAACAGAACCCCTTAAGGACTAGCAGAATTAGCGTCTTAAACTAGAATAGTTTAAGCTTAAAACTGAGATGAAACTTTTTTATTAGAAGCTGTTTATTCTGAAGCATTATTTTCTAATAGATTAATAGCTTGTGCTCTAAAACAAGTCATACCCGAACCATTCGATTCTTCACTCTCACCCCCTGGCTTTCCGTCAATAAAGGCAACAACCGGCGAGTGTTAAAACTTTGCTCCAAACTTGCCAAGTTCTGGCTGTTCGAGAGTGCTCTTGTAGGCGAAACTTGGGCGCAAAACTTGGAGCGCGCTCCTTGTAATCGCTTAAGCCAATTACCAGAACTTAACCTTAATTTGAGCACAGAGAGGGGGTGCTTTGCATTGGAATTGAACAGGCCGCAGTGCCCACAGCCTCTGTCATTATTGTCACTCATTTAAAGCAGCTTTGCGCAAATATTTCCACGGACTTTGGCCCAGGACCTGTCCGGCAAAATTACTTCTTTATGGCTGGCTGCAGCTGAATGCCATTAGCTCTGCTGACCACCCCGCAAAGCCCACTTCCTGCTAGCTCTATACATATAGATATATAAGTAACAATTTCTGTAGCTTTCTGTGCCACCTGCTTATTTATGCATTTTGATTTTGTTAAGAGTAAGCACGCCGCTCTATAACTGATTGCAGCTGCTTCGTAATTCCCTTCGGTCCCACAACTTTTTGCAAAGGAAATATTGTTCCCTCCTTCTCTTGGATGGAATTTACACTACACCTCTTCCCAAGTAGCTTTTGTAAGGAAATAGGAAAAGGAGTCCTGGTCGGTCAGTGAGACTTCTGCTCCAGTTCCTGCTGTGACACTTAATGGGGTTGTGTTTAAGATGGACAAGGAAATTCATAAACAAAGTTTTTTAAAGAATAGTGAAACCCTTTCATAGAAATCTTGAAAGGAACTAGGGACTAGAAAAGAAAGAAACAACCAGGCACAAACCTAAATTATCAAGCCTAATTAACACTTGGCCCTCTCTCTTAACTCCTTTCAGCAGAAAGTGCTTCCACGCGGCCTACTACTACCTGGACGATCCGCCGCATCACCCGAATGCCCCGCAGGTGGACTGGGAAAACCCCGTCAAGATCGGCGATGAAATCCGTGCCGCTGTTCCCGTAAACGAGTTCGCCAAGCACGTGGCCTCCCTGCACGCCGACGGAGACATTGGATTCAGCCGGGAGTACGAGGCGATCCAGAACGAGTGCATTAGCGATGATCTGCCATGTGAGCACTCGCAGCATCCGGAGAACAAACGCAAGAATCGCTATCTCAACATCACAGCCTGTGAGTACAATTTGATATTAATTAAACGAACTTTCTTCCCTTTGAACAATTCATATACTCATTGCGAATTCTCCACCTGCAGACGATCACAGCCGCGTGCATTTGCATCCGACGCCTGGCCAAAAGAAGAACCTGGACTACATCAATGCCAACTTCATCGACGGCTACCAGAAGGGACACGCCTTCATCGGCACCCAGGGTCCGTTGCCCGACACCTTCGACTGCTTCTGGCGCATGATCTGGGAGCAGAGGGTGGCCATCATTGTGATGATAACCAATCTTGTGGAGCGCGGCAGGCGCAAGTGCGACATGTACTGGCCCAAGGATGGCGTGGAGACCTATGGCGTGATCCAGGTCAAGCTCATCGAGGAGGAGGTGATGTCCACCTACACGGTTCGCACTCTGCAGATCAAGCACTTGAAGGTTCGTATCCCACATTGATTAATCCCCATAAACTTCCTAATTAAATTTGCACTTTAACTTTAAAGCTGAAGAAGAAGAAGCAGTGCAACACGGAGAAGCTCGTCTACCAATATCACTATACCAACTGGCCGGATCATGGCACTCCGGATCATCCCCTGCCCGTACTGAACTTTGTCAAGAAATCCTCGGCCGCCAATCCCGCAGAGGCTGGGCCCATAGTCGTGCACTGCAGGTGAATATTTAATATTTTCAATTGAAGATAATACCAGCAGTTTTGCAGAAAAAATATAGCTCATTAGATAAATTAATGTAATGTATAATCAAAGTCTAAGGAGTAGTTTTTCTAAGATTACGTCACAGACAAGCCATTTGTATCCTTTAAACCAAAACTAATTCAAAATCGATTCTTGGGAAAGCAGAAAATATCTACGTATCGATATTTGACGGAGTCCCAACTTAGTCCAAATTATTAGATATAAATATAAGGAGGACATCAAAAATGTATTTTAATGAGTAAAAAAATCAAATAGACTTATCCATAATTAAATAATCGATACATCTAACTTTACGATATTTTCGATATGTTATTGAGCGCGATATTTTTGTCGATAAATCATATCGGACTTTTCCTTTCGATTTACATACCTAATTGGCATTTTTGTTTTAATATTTTGCCTAAATTATCTGATTTCTATATCGAAAAACTATCTATCATCCGTTTTAGCGCTGGCGTTGGTCGCACTGGAACCTACATCGTCCTGGACGCCATGCTCAAGCAGATCCAACAGAAATCGATTGTGAATGTCTTTGGATTCCTGCGCCACATTCGAGCACAACGGAACTTCCTCGTCCAGACCGAGGAGCAGTACATATTCCTGCACGACGCCTTGGTGGAGGCCATTGCCTCCAGGGAGACGAACCTGCTGGCCGAGCAGGTTGAGGAGCTGAAGAACTGTACACCCTACTTGGAGCAGCAGTATAAGAACATCATCCAGTTCCAGCCGAAGGACATTCACATTGCCTCGGCCATGAAGCAGGTGAACTCGATCAAGAATCGCGGCGCCATCTTCCCCATTGAGGGCAGTCGGGTGCACTTGACACCCAAGCCGGGCGAGGATGGCAGTGACTATATCAACGCCTCCTGGCTGCATGGCTTCAGGAGATTGAGGGACTTCATAGTCACCCAGCATCCGATGGCGCACACGATAAAGGACTTCTGGCAGATGGTCTGGGACCACAATGCACAGACTGTCGTGCTGCTCTCATCGCTCGATGATATTGTGAGTCTATAGCAGTTCAGTTTTATCTTGAATTCCCTACTAAACACCATGGTTTCCTTCAGAACTTTGCCCAGTTTTGGCCGGACGAGGCCACGCCCATCGAGAGCGATCACTATCGCGTCAAGTATCTGAACAAGACGAACAAGAGCGACTATGTGAGCCGGGACTTTGTCATCCAGTCGATACAGGACGACTACGAGCTGACGGTCAAGATGCTGCACTGTCCCAGCTGGCCGGAGATGTCGAATCCGAACAGCATCTACGATTTCATTGTCGACGTGCACGAGCGCTGCAATGATTATCGGAATGGACCAATCGTCATTGTGGACAGGTGAGCGAAAGCTAGCCTAAGCACATCTATATATCCTTTGCTTAGATATGTGTGGAACATGGATCGAAGCCATATTTAACACAGCAAATAGACTACCTATAGACCATTTGATCTTTACTAATTTGATTCCCTATTTAGATACGGCGGCGCTCAGGCGTGCACCTTCTGTGCGATCTCATCGCTGGCCATCGAGATGGAGTACTGCAGCACCGCGAACGTGTACCAGTACGCGAAGCTGTACCACAACAAGAGGCCCGGGGTGTGGACCTCCAGCGAGGACATACGCGTCATTTACAACATACTTTCATTTTTGCCTGGCAATTTGAACCTGCTGAAGCGCACGGCGCTTCGGACTGAATTCGAGGATGTGACAACGGCCACGCCGGATCTCTATAGCAAAATATGCAGCAATGGTAATGTTCCACAGCACGTCATTCTGCAGCAGCAGCAGTTGCAGCAACAGCTGGGGATGCAGCAGCAGCAGCAGCTACAGCAGCAGCAGCAGCAGCTGAACCTGACCACACTCCATGATACACCGCCCGATACTAATCCAAGCCTCTTGCCCATTCTGTCATTGTTACCGCCCGCAGTTGTCCCGCTGTCCAACTCATCCACACCACCACCATCATCACCATCCCCCCAGACTATCATCGAACTGCCCTCACCCGCAACTCCAACTGCAACTGCCGCTGCAGCTGCTAACTCAGCGACAAATTCGGCTACAACTACACCAACAATTCCCATCACAACAACAACAACAACAACACCTTCACCACTCGCATCCCCAAACAGTTTAACCCATACTAATGCCAATTTCCATACTGTTACTAATGTTAATGCTGCTGAACTCATGGAACTCGAACTCAACTTCGAACAACAACAACTGCAACATCAACAACAACAAATGCTGGCCCTGATTCAACAACAAACGCAACTTCAACAACAATACAACACGCATCATCAACACAACAACGGTGGTGAACTGCTGATGCATCCCACAACTACAACCACCTTGGATATTTCACCAACAACAACCCCAACGTCGTCACCAACAACCACAACGATTGTCAACAACAATAATATTGATAACAACAATGTTAATAACGTCACAACAAATGCAGCAGCGACAGATGCTCAAAACTTAGATATTGTAGGCTAAACTAAAGATAAATTTACAGAGAGAAAAAATTAAATCATTTTATAAATGTTTAAATATAAATAATTAATTTAAATTTAAATTTAAAACCATACGATTACGTATAAATAGCGATGTATTTATTAACTCTTAAGTCGCTTAAGTGAGAGGAACAAGGCGTTTAGCGCATTTCTCCACATAAATTATTATTCATTCGCCGCGTAGTAACCTCTTGTTTTATCCTTAATTTATTATGCTCAGTTGTTCCCTATATATACTACCTAAATTATTTCGTTTTTCTGTCACTTTAATATATATCTTAAACTTAAGTTTTAATATACATATTTTTACGATCATTTTAGTCAGAGGAGAAACAAAAAAGTCAATCGAAAAATGTTTTGAAGCAAACAAAGAACAAAAGTAACCACAAATTGAAACGAATGGAAACGTAGCTAAATGCACAAATCGAACAAGAGTAGGATTAAAGGAGAATCAAACATTTGTCTAATCATTTAAATACGCGCTGATTATATATAAATATATAGATACGAGTAATGATTCGTTACTGCAGGTTAATGCTGCACAACACACTTGTGCCATGATTTCTTAAGCTACCCACAAAACACACTCCTATTAAAGTAATAATTATTAGTTGAATTTATCGAGTTAACTCTTTGCATTTCGAATTGATTCAGTGTCCGTCCTAGTATCTGTTATCGAACGAAGTTTTCTGTATCTTTCAAGTTCACGTTTTCTGTTCAAAAAAAAAACAAGTAAAAGAAACTCAAGCTTAAAAATGGATGGCGAATTTAGTAGGCAGGAAAGCGAGTTATTGGTTAAATAATCCGAATTAGCAAAAGCACTTTACACCGAGCACACACCACACATCACTGTAAATCCCAAAAGTAAAGCGAAAGTCACACAATTTTCAAGCAGCACCAAGCACGAGAGAACATCACGAAATAAATTTGTAAATATTAAAGCTAGGTCCGGGAAACTGAACTGGACCCAAGTATACTCCTCTTCCTGCAAAAGCTAACAAAATATTGTAAAATAAACTCTACAGCGATAAGTTAATGTAAAACTACAAATAAACGCAAGCAAAAAGTATTACTATAAATATATATAACAATACATGTGAAGAAAGGGAGACGAAAAAATAGAAAGCCCCCGAATGAATAACTCGAATCAAGTTTTTGTTTTGTTTTTCTCTTTAATCGATGCACACAGGGTGTTATCACATTCGTTGGGCATAATCTTAATCTGTACAGTTCTTAAAGTTAGCCCCGTAGGCGGGATAAATATTAAACATTACAGTTTCGCACTCTGAATTGCCATAGCTATGTGCCTGTGTGTGCTAGAGAGAACTATACAGGGGTGCCACTGACATGTGTGTCGTTTTGGAAATCCCTAAAGAAGGCGTCTAAAAGTATGCAATATATTATTTTGTTTCCGAATTCAGGGCGCCTTTGGTTCCTTCTTTTTCATAGCCATCTTTTGGACACCCTTTTTGATTGGTCTTGAAAACCACACGGATTATATAACCCCCGCAGACACACACAGAGCAAGAGTAGAGCGCAACTAAATTAGTAAATATTTTTACATTTTATATGTAGAAAAAATGAAGAGAAAAGAGTAAGAAGCGATAAACAAACATGTTTTAAAGACTGGTTTTTTGTACACTTTAACTTGAATAAGCATGGTATACTGATTATGTAAATGAACGAAATGTCAACAAAGGTCCTTCAGTTTCCTCTTAGATTTAACCCAATCGAGTGTAGTCAGAGACTACTGGATGCACAGACGATGGGTTTCTGTCCCTTCGGTCCTGACCTTATCAAAGCGAGAGAGCATTTCAATCCAATCATTTGTCTGCTGTTACCCAAATAGGCGGCTCTACATATTAACCAACCAACTAATGACCAATTTTTTGTGAGATTTATGTTTCTTAGGCACTAAAACCCGACTTAGACTAAGGTATACTTATATACGCTCTAGCAGGCTTGTAAATTCTCATACTGACCACCAATGCTTCATCTGTAATATAACGAACCAGAGAATCATATTATTTCGATACAAGATATTGGAGTAACTATGCATTTTAACTGTTGCAAAAACCAAGCAAAACAAAACACATAAATAGCAACCTATAGATGGATATTTCTATACACATTATGTACATAATGTCGCAGCCAAATGAAGAAGCTTAATCAACAGAAATTACGAGTAATCAGGAGTTCTACAAATTAAAAACCAGCACTCAAGACACTTTCAAGCAAACGAGGAAACCTTTCCGCGACTAAACTACCTTCACACATTTACTAAAGTAAAAATGAAACGATAAAAAAGATTATCTAATTGATGGTGTTATATGCAATTTATAAATGTGATGAATGTCAAAGTTAAGAGTATAAACCATTTAAAACCATAAAAGAGTAAGAAGAAACCACAAAATATTAATGAACAGATTCGGTAAGAAAGAAAGAGCTGAAATGTAGCGAAAACGTACATAAGTAAGCAAAGCATGCCCACGATTTTAGAGCTAAGCATAAAATAGATCTAGATGATCAGACGATTACCCCAGAGGCAGACCATAGATTTTAAAGACACAGAGAAGGTAGGATAGGGACTTTCCCCCAGCTTATAAGGAGACGCATCCGAAATCGAAACA
>VNKC01003807.1:0-16258 GCA_008042775.1 Drosophila pectinifera | reverse complement strand
TCTTTATATATTAAAGTGTGCGGATAAATATTTGTTTATTTATATTTGTTTTGAATATACTTATGTAAATTTGCTGTGTGTTGGGATGCATAAACAATATATGTAAATAAATGTGCAGGCATAAATGCAGATTTTATGTAGAAATATTTATTCAATTAATTTTGTAAGTGTACTTGGTGTTTTGTATGTTGTGTAAATTGTGGATATGTTTTTGTGTGTGTATAATAATGTAAAATTGCAAGAATTATGTAAATTTCGCGGAGGTAAAAATACTTTCAGTTTTGTGGCAGGTATAGGAACTTGTATATGTATATGTGTGTTACATACGCTTAGACACCAGCGAAAACACAGTGCACAAAAATAAATGTAGGGGATCGATTTCGGCAAAGTACTTTGTGTTTGCATTTTAAATGGACTTAATTGTACACTGAGGCTGGGCGTATGTTATGCACGATCACTATTTTTCACACTTTATACACACAAAAAAAATACGACGCCGATAGAAAAATGCTACCTGGCGACCTCGAAGAAAAAATGGGAAGTCGGACTTTGGAATTTCAGCGAATCACACAGAAGCAAGAAACTCGGAACTTTGGGATCTCTCTGTGTAATTGCTAATTGTTGGAAAATTTAAGTTCGTACTTATCTTGATTAATCCGCAGTGGTGCGCTGAAAAATGCGATCAGGATAGATCCGGCTAGAAGGACCATGACATAGAACCATGACGTTCACTTTCAATTTATACACTCCATTTTTTTTGAACCTCTGTTCTGAGATGGTAAATTAGAACTTACTTTCACTACTAAACTAACAAGTTTCGGGAGCGCGGAGTGGTGAACTTCCGCGGTAGGTGTAGGTGAGGAGAGGGAGAGCACGAAAAGCGAGAGCGTGCGAGCGCTGCCTCCCCACACTATGGGCCCTCCTGGAGTGAACACCAACAAATATTTTGAAAAAAGGAATAGAAAATGATTCGTTCCGAATAACGAAGATTTGTGATTGTTGTTTATATTAATAAAGTAAAGCATTTTATAAGAGGATTGCACACGGTCTCGGTATAATTCCTATGCACACAGCCAGGTATTTCCTCGGGACCCCAACTAAACGTAAACACATTGAAGAATCAAGAAACGCGGGCTCTCGTTTCAACCAGAACTGAAGATTAGGTTCAATTTGGGAATGGTGTATAAATAGATCTGATTTGAATCTGTTAATAAAGAATAAATAGTTTGAATAAACTAAGGAAACTGGTTAGCAATTGCCTAAGCATGCTATGTGGTCGTATTATTAAAAAAGAGCTTAGAAGGATGTAAATATGCTTACGTATAGTGTTGAGAAATTTATACAATTTTTTTCGATCCTGAGCGATACAAGACAAATAGGTTTTATAACTAAAAAGCGAAAAAAAAACAGCTTGACTTTTAAGTTTATAATAGTGTTTGGACTTTATGTTTTTGAAGCGGGTAAACAATTTACTAAGCCAGAGAAGCTTATTTGAGATTAACGGAAATTCAGTCCCTTGTATAAAATATACACAGCTTTAACCAACTTCAACGAACTTCAGATCTTTATATGTTCGCAGTTTGGTGATTTGAGTATCGAATATCGTCTTTATTAAACCCAAAACCCTAGTGATTGCACCACACTTCAACTGCAATCAAGGACTTGGGATAATAAAATGCAAGTTCGAGATTTCATCTTGAATAAAATTATTTCAGCATTGATCAGACACGGTATTGACCTGTGGATACTTATGGTGTTTAAGGCTTTGAAGGAAGTTATTACAGGCCAGTTGTATTGTTTATTATCACAAGGTTGAAGTTCACAAGAAGTTCGTTAAAGATCGAGATTCCACAGCGATTTTATTTTTTTGCTGATCTAATAGTGGAGTTGATAACACAGCAGCTTAGTATGCTTCTAAGCTTTAGGGTAACCGTCGAGTGTGAACTTTGACTAGCCTTGTCTTTATTGACCCGATCTTGACATTGTTGAAAGATCCCTCGACTGGACGACTTCTCGACCAATCACCTCATGTTATGCGGTGTCTTTAGATCTACTTTTAAGGTTGTAATTTCCTTAAAGTATGAAGTGTCAGAATTGTTCACAAGTAGTAAGCGTTTTGATCAAAAACGGGTAATGAGTGATGGGCATATAGTCTTTTCATGAGAATTAGTTTATCATTCCAGCCTGAGGATTAAATGTCATTCTCACTTCTCTCCAGTTGTTTGAATGGAAATACTTAATGGAACAGATATCTTTCTCTCCAGTTATCATGTTCTTAAGCCATCAGAAAGGAGTATAAAGGGAACATCAGGCGACAGATGTGGTGAGTCACAATATCTAAATAATGTCAAAGCTAATCTCACCCCATTCAACGAACGAGCAGCTGGAAGTAGACAGTATTAATAAAGGTAGAAAGAAAATAAACTTTAAGCTCAAAATAATAATAATAATAAAAATAAAAAATACAGGGGTATGTTTATGTAATCAAAGGGCACCTGTCGTTTAAATCAGCATTTTCCGTCATCAGTGGGTAAAACAAGTAATAAAGCTACAGCCGATTGTGCTCGACCCGGTACCCAGAGATGCAAATTTTGATAAACTACAAATTCATAGCACAAATGGCCTTTAGAGCCTTCAATTTTCTAGGCTGACGGGAAGGGTGATCACACAAGTGCAGACGTACTGGTGATGGTTGAAAAGACATCCTCTTCCTCATCGACTATGCCGCGGATGGCAGCGAGCTGGCCATTAGTCGAAGCTTATACCCACCATTCTTGGTGGAATAGCTTAAACACTAACGAAAAGGCATAGTCTCCCTCCGATTATCTAATAGATTAGTTATTTGCAACACTGGGTCCGATCTTACCATCGAAACGAATAACCGAAGCAAGGTCTTGGATATTACCTTGGCAGCGCATACCTTATATATATATGATAAAGTAATTTCGTGGCGAGATCTTCAAGAACACTCCTCTAATCATAGGTGCATAGAAACTACCAGGGCAAAAAATTCGGTAACAAAAGCCGTTTTAGAACCTCATGTAGACTAGCTGGGTAAAATTCAAGGCAGAAATAAACACCATAATTCCTCATGACTACTTAACTAAAGCCTGAAGCATAACACAGCTGAAATCTGGTCCGCCTCAGCCACACCGGACCGGTTTCCAAGTACCCCATGGTGGTATCTAAAAAGAACATTTCTTTAATGAATTTAGTAAGCATGTATTTTTTGGATAGCACATATGCCAGTTGAGTAAGGAGCCAAAATGGCTGCTCTCTGTAAGCAATATATCAGATTGTTCCGCTTATAGCTACCAGCAAAAGTAGTATTCATTTTCAAGGCTGAAAATCCGTCAAATAAGTGCACGAAAGACTTACGCTCTTTTCCAACAGTCCAAACCCGCCAACGGTGGCCTTCATAGGTCCATATACCCTTGTGTGTAAAAATATTCAGGCCTAATTTTAGCCGAAAACCCGTACTGGAAACAAAGAGAGTGCGTAAGGGACTATACACCTGTAGGAAAACAATCGGACTTAGGTGGGGAATATCAACCATACTTATGTGACTGCCATTATCTGTCCAATCTCTGGCTCTGGACCACATGGTGAGCCTCACGAAAATCAAGCGAGTGCAAAGGGCACCAGAGTCTTGCACTAGCATCAGCTGCGTTGCTTATGCTAAACCGTGGAAATCGAGGGCCTATGGCCACAATCCTCGAAACCATCCTCTTCCTACCTGAAACAACAGACTACTGTACCTGAGAATATCTCTCGACTCCCTTTCAGAGCGATCTTTCTGCTAGGGAGGACTAGAGGCACTGATAACTACACTGACGGGTGGGTTATTGCTGACTCTCCCAACCAAAGGTGCTCATATCGACTTCGCTATCATGACAGCTCTTTCAGTTGGAGGTCATTGCAATTCATAAAGCAAATGGCTGATAAAATGGCTCTCTTTGGGATATGTCGGAGGTGTATCTTTTCAGAAAGCTAAGCTGACATCATGGCCCTAAGCTGTATCTCTTGGAATTGAGGTCTATTAAGGACAGCTTGAAATCTTCCTAAAATGAACCCCTCGTAATAAGAAAATTTGAGACAATGCAATAGTAGACGAGCTGGGTAGGACGGAGATCAACTCACCTCTCCCCACTGAGATGATTGGGGTTGCCGTATCCATGGTAACTGGATACTCCATGGATACTTGACCTCATAGTTTTGGCATAGGAGCTCATTATAGCCTCTAGATCAGAGAAGGGGAGCTTACTCATGCGTGCTTACAATGAACTCATTGGTGACGAATTTGTGCCCAAATTAAGTGGCAGCCACGTCAATAGAACCTAGCCTATGATGTTTGATGATGATTAATTTTTAGATACGTAATCTTGTGGCTCCCAACTGATATTTGAGGATTCGTCAGTCACGTCTTCAGCATTACAGAAGCTTCCATTAGCAGCTTCACATATTCTTTGGCCGTCGTGCTTGGCAGGATGCTTAACCTTCGAAGTTTGTCCTCTACTGTAATGGTGCTTGGGTCTCCTTTTGTATTTCTACATTCTTTTTTGAACGATATATAGCTGAGATGACAGGCATTACATTCATCAGCTTCCTTGATTGATGGAAACTTGAGGTGGTTTAGCTTAAATACCTTTTGGGCTTGCTTAAACCATTTGATGTCCTAAAATTCTACAAATCAGAATTTCTGCTCGAGACTTGGTCTGGCATATTGCTCCCTCCAGAGTGCAGTCGACGGAGAGATTCGCAATAGATCGATGACAACCGCGTGAAGATCGGGCTTGGAACTCTAGTTAGACAAGTTGTTTACCTGGCGGCCTCTGGTTTCTTCGAGGTTTCCTTCATTAACGTCACATTAGCCATTGTTGCCTCAGATCCTGCGACTTTCCAAGACTGGTGTTCTTCTAGGTTGCCGGAACTTTACTTAACATAGAGGAGGTTCCTCCTTGATTCGACCATAATCAAACGCATCCGCACTTTATACTCATGCTTGCACTTGATATATTAGGCCCTTAAGAAACATAAGCGAAGCCTTGTATCCATTGCGCTGCTTTCAACTGGCTGTGTCAGGTGCGCCTAGCCTGGGACCCATGTCCTCGGGGCTAGTGCTCGGTGACTCGATGCGAGGCATCCAAGCCAGACAAGCACCAGTTCGGTTTAAGTCCCTGTCATGCAGAAGATCATCACATTCAGAAATCGAACCAATTATATATAAATATTTTATATTTTAGTCATACGGCCTTAAAACTTTGAACCATGGACAAACCTATTCTCCTCTTCCTTCAAGGTGTGTCGGTTTCCATTGAACAGCCTGCAACATCGAGAAGGGTTTAGTCATAAAATATTAACAAAAAATTTTAAATAAAAAAAGAGATACCAACTATTTGTGCTTATTTGGTGCAGGTTCTGATATGGATTCTTAAGGCGGCTGTGTCAGCGATGCAGGGGCTGACTTACCGAGACGGGTGCTGTGGATCCTAGGCAGTGGTCACTGCTGGCGGTTGACGGCACTGGGTGATACCGGTATATACTTAGTCGGTCTTAGCCAAGCTGCGATCTACCGCCAAGTGGCGACCCGTAAGCCAGCCTAATTCAGAAGGGGTGGAGAGAATTAGTAACTACTTCTAACTACTATGTATTAGCGGACTTAATCGAGTAATCTGATCGTCAATCACAGTAGACCCTTAGCTAGATCAGCAAGATTATCCTATAATAGACGTGTACTACCAACACTCGAAAGCCTTCAAACTTAAGGACTGACTCCATTTGAAGCTCCCCGGCAGCTGCATGCCGACCAAGTTGCTACACAGTAACAGACAAAAATAATTTGTACATTTCCGATACACAAAATAAAACTTAAGAAAAATATAAAATTATTGGAATATTCTCCTACTCCTCAATATCCTCTACCATAAAAATGTCGAAACTTTGGCTGAGTATGTTGCTATATTTTGGGAGGGCATTGTAAATGGGTCCGAGCAGCCTACGAGAATGAATGTCAGGATATCAGCCCTTATTAGGACGACCTTCTATGAACTTTGGGTGGAATTTGAATTTGGATAATTGAAGAAGTTTCTTCAATAAACCTTTTGGAATCGTATAATACGAATGAATCCCTCTCAGTTGTGTCGGCACAAACTTGGTTACCGAAGTTTGTGGAGCTTGAATTTATTTGTGGAGGCCCAGTTCAATGCAGGACAGTATTATGATGTCCTTTCGACTTGTACGTACAATCTTTCGAAGAAATTGAGGACATAAACGATTCTTTTTGAAACAGAGCTTACACCTGTGGCACGACTTGGACCATATTTTGGCAAGTGTGGTTGATTTTGATATTGGTCCCACTTGGCTATCTTTACTTTTTCTATTTTAAGTGCGGTTAGGTGTGTGTTTTAAGATTGTTCAATCCACGTAAAAATTCTTGTGAATATTCTTTTGTTTTTTATGTTACCACAAGTCGAAAGCCTGACTCAACTTCATTTACACATACATATATTTTGTGTGTGCAAGTTATTTACTAAAAAAATTTTCATCAAGTCGAAGCATGTCTCGGTGACACATATAGAAACAAACTAAAAACTTTATATTGGGTGGGCTACATAAGAATGTGTTCACTTTCTTTTGTTATTTTCGCAAAATTTTAATATTATAATTTACTCATTGAAAGATTTGGAAATTCTGCGCATATAAACGCACAGTAACCTTGAGTCGAACAAATGTTTACTAATCTAGAAAATTATAAATAAAGAAGCACAACAAAGAGATACACAGCTAGTTTTACTGCATATATGGTTAGGCGGAAGAACAAAAGCTGTTTAAATGCTAAGATTTGGTTAATTAAATTAAAATTTTTTTCACTTTGTTTTTTTTTATCTTTATTTTTATTAATATTTTATTAACAAACAATTGAATGATAAGGAGAAACCCTAATAAAATAGTGAAAAAACAGTGAACAAAATATTTGGCATATTGCGTGATTTGAACACTTGCCAATCTTGCAAGAGCAACACGTACCTGACACTCAGACCTCTCTCAGACCTCCCTGTCTTACGTAATGGTCGGCGATTGTTAAATCGGGTCTAAGAGGTATGCAACGGCTTGCCGATCGAACCCTATAGGAGGCACTATTTTATCATCTTCTTTTCTCCACTTTGTTGTTTTTATCCTTATCTTTATAATTTTTTTTTCAAATAATTGAATGGAGAAAACTAAATAAAATAGTGAAAACATAGTGAAGCAAATATTTTAGATTTGGATACACGCCGATCTTGCAAAAAAAACACAACCCTGGCACTTATATCTCTAGGCCTTATATTTCGTCCGTAATGAACAGCGATTGTTACAATATATACCTTGAACATTTTTAGCTATAAAAATTCACTTTATTTTATTGCAATACAGAGGAACAAGTGTGTGTGAAGGGCCAAACATTTTTATTCGTTGACTGCGATCGAACGAGATTTTTTGCGTCTTTATAAAAAGAATAAAAATTGGGATTGGTCACAAATCTATCTTGCACAAACGAAGAGCAACGGGCACTGAGATCTCTGGAAAACAACCAATCTTACATATTGGGCGACGATTGCCTAACTACGAGTGTATGTTTTGCACACTATTGACAATAAAATAGCGACAAGAATGCAAAACAAAAAGAGTGTCCTCAAAAAATAAAGAACATAATATAATACACTTTGTTAAATAGTTTGGCATTACCCAGTTTCCTCAGAACTGAAATGAATATAATAAAAATGAATGAACGAAATGAAAAAAACTATGCAAGTAAATGAATTAAAAATTATAAAAAAGGACTCATTGGATTTCGAACACACACCGAGCTTGCAAGAATAACGTGATCCTGGACTCAGACCTCTAGGACATACTTTATATTTCATAAGAGTCGGCTAATGTCATAGTAAGTAGCTTCAATATTTTTGTCAATTAAAAGGAGTTTTTTTTATTGGAATAAAGTTGCAGAAAACAAGTCTATATAAAGGGGATAGCAGATCGCAGTGCATTGTTTTATTTTTCGGTGCCGCAGGTGGTTCTGTATGGTCGAGTGCATGTGTGTGTGAGTGTGGCCGCGTTTTTGGGACATTTAAAGTAAATCATTTTAAAGTTTGCATTCCTGATTTTTTCATTAATTAAATATTTTTTTAAATAACGTTGTGAAGACCTATGGAACCTTTGAAAACCTTTAGATATAATATACTTTTCTTTAATCTTGTTTTTTGTTAGTACTTTTAGGCTCTCAAAGATATTATAACTTAGTGACAACCTATAATGTATGTAACAGGTAAAAGCTTTTGATACCGGGTATCTCAGAGTCAAGCTAACTCGACAGTAGCGTTCTTACTTGATTATTTCTTTTTTTCAAGTATAATTGTTGTATCTTTATTTAATACTTCGATTTATTTGTGCGATTCTATTATAAAGGAAATTCTTTTTACCTCCTATTAAATGATTCTATGTCTTCAGTGTGATATACTATCTTGATATTCTTAACAACATTGTCTTTTGTTTGACTCTTTTTGTGTAAGAGAATAAGTAGTTACAATTTTTTATGTTATTGAATAGTTAAAAATAATATCTTTGCACTGTTTATATATATATATATATATATAACCAAATAGTATAGCCATTTAAAATAAAATAAGTAATATAACTTTTGCTTTTATTTATTACATTATATTTCAATAGTAATACAAAGTATCTCTGTGTCCTTTTTATGTTTATATATATATATATATATATTAACTTATAGTAATACAACATTTTTTAACATGCTTTAAAAAAAAATTAAATATTAAAAAAAAAAAATTTTTTTTAAATTTATATATATATTTTTATATGTGTCTATAACTTTAATAGAAATCAATTGTTCGCTGCGCATAACGGTTCAACGGTTCTGTTGAATTAGCGGCTCTTTTGTTTAATCAGTGGCTACCTAGGAACGGTCTGCGGTGCCAGGTCAGGTCATAGGTTTATTTCTAAGCACTCTATGAAGTCCATCCGTTGAGATTGAGAGTCCCTTTATTAATGATCTGGTTGGTTACAAATGAGTTCTTAAGAACGTATGGAATCTGCGCAGCTCTGTTGGTGAAGCTGACATAATTATTTCTTTCAATTTTTGTTATTACTATCGGCTGTCCAATACAGATTCCCTCTTTAGTCAGGTGGTTGAAGAATGCCAGGTAGAAGCCTTTTAGAGATTAAGCTCTCTTTTTTTCCAGGTCCTAATAAGGTACCTAGATGAGTTCTTAGGCACTGTCACAGACCACTACATAGTAGGCCCATTACCGATAATTTTCTATTGGATTTTCAAAAATATAAAAGGAATCCTTTTCATTCCGCTAGGACAGAAGGACAGTAAGTCCGGTATTAGCAACTTCCGCACCAGCGTCGCTCCATAGTATTCCCACTATAAATACCCTTTTTGAGTTCAGTGCTTTCATTATCCAAAGTATTTAATCTATAAAGCAAACTAATATGTTCCTTACCGACTTTAGCACAGATTTTCACTCGGTCCATATTAAGTACTGATCAACAAGCCGTTCGTCATAGGATTCCTTGCTTATTTACTGACGGAGATATGTTCCGACTTATCAAATCGTACCAAAAAGGTCAAATGTAATAACATTAATTCCAAACCTGTCTGCATTGATTCTGTTAAAGATCTCGGTGTCTTGTTTCATCATAAAATATCATTTGATCGCCACTACCTGTATCCAATAAAGCTAAGAGTTTAGTTACTTTCATCAAGCTCTGGCCTTTACGTATTTCTAGTCTCTGTCCCACACTAGAATACTGCTCTATTATATGGTAACTCACAGATGCGTATTTTCAAGTCATGATCGAATCCGTCCACGATGATTAAACTGAAAGCGGAACGCCGTTTACCCCTGTTTAAAGACAGACTACGACTACCGAACCTGCTTACTCTTATAGATCGTAGGACCAGTTACGGTCACAGTCTACCCAATCTTATCGCTGGAGATATTGAGTACGCCGAAATTCTAATCACGGAAATGTGCCATGGATACCTTGCCTATATATTAATTCTATTTGTTATAGTGATGAAACTGGTTAGAAAGGGTATTTGTTATATTATTGGTTTTATTGTGTACTTAGGCATGCTGCCAATGACTTAAGTCTTGAGTTTGATAGGCAAAATTATTCGTTAGATATAGGATTTACCGTGATGGTAATGACAAAGATTTCACCCTTTGAGTGGTCACCAAGTAATGGATAATCTTACAGATCTGGCTAGGGGATTACTGTGATTTGCTAGCTTAGATTGTGTGTCCTGGCCTACGTATTAGGTACATCTCCAACCGAGCGGTCTAATGGGTGTTCATGAATTTTCTGGTAATACAGCATATTTCAGCTCCTGGAAAAATTATTCCAATGCCAAAGCAGTCAATATCAAATGACTTCGGCTTTCGACAATCTAAAAGGTAGTTAACCATTTAACAGAAATCAACAACAGATCTCTTATCCTTCAGCACCAAAACCTTTACCACGGCCAGAGTTTATAGAAGTTTATCGGGATGATTTTGGGTAGCAATAGCTTAAAGAAGTTAAGAGCTAATTTTCTTACAGGAAAAAATGTCATGTTTCTTTACAACCAATTTACTATGTATATCAAAGAGAGCGCAGAACCATCTGACTGACCTACAACAATAACTATAACTATAAATTTCATTCTAGAAATATTGGCAACTATTTGTAATGCCACGGGAAAGTTAACTTACACCACAAACATAACTGCACATATACGAACGAGTTCAGGAACTCCGAAATATTTCCAATTCTACCAATATCCCATATCTCTTGAAGAAAAGACAAATAAACAGATTTCACAACTACTAGAAGACAGTATTACTTGGCCATTCAGGTCTGCATTTAACTCAATTGAGTGGATCGTATCCTAAAAATACCTCAAAACGAACAAAAATTATAATTGATTATAGGCAACCTAAAAAGGCTTCAATCAATGAAAAATTTGTGCAGATATTATATAAAAGTGGTTACCTTCAAATTTAATTAAATTAGGTTGATATAGAAAAATCTAAATTTTTAATCAATTATGCAAAATATGAATTAATACAATTTGAAAAATTACCCTTCCATTTTCTACCGTGCATTAGACTATATCCTTCGCGATCCCACAGGAAAAATTTGCAATACTTACATAGCTAACATTGAAAGGAAGTGAATTTAGCTTTTAGTCAACCGATTTCAACTAAATGAAAATAAACTTTACTGGTGCTATATAGAACTTTGATAACTAAAATCACAGAGATCTTACTGATTTTCCTAATCAGTTACTTAAATTTACTTATCGCTCATATCGCAGCCATTAAAAAAGCTGGTAATATCGCGAGATAGGTTCATATAAATGATTTTCCGGTTTTTTTTTTTAATCAATTTTTCGATTTTTCCTATAGCAATTATTAATATTATAGTTGTTCTATTTTTATAAAATTATAACCGTAATTACCATATCTCAGAGTAGATGCAAATCTGTCGTAAAACAACAATGTTGAAAGAACGTTGAAAGAAAAATAAAGGTATTGAAATTAATTCAGAAAAAGATTTTGCAAAACTTTCACCGAAATAGCTCACATCCGGTATCGGCAGTTATTGATTAAATAGGAAGTGGCCCATCGGACCAGCCATAAAAGATTTGATGGGTCATATTTCACACCATCTGTATACATATCTCGCCGGATTTCTATATGTAAGTAGTTCACATATCAGTATCCGACTGGTCTTGTTTTGATAGGCTAAGAAATGTATCTGATAAATGTAACCCAAAGTAGAGCTAAGTAATTACCCTTTGACCCAAGAAAGTGGAGACGTACTCAATAAAATCAGTACGAATACAACTCAAGACGTATTCACTTTTTGGCAGCCCAATTTATTTTATTTTATTACTTAACTTATTTTGGCGACTATTGCCACTGGAATTGTACTAGAGGCACGCAAGATAAACCTATTTCAGTATTCAGAAATCTTTGAATTCGCACATGTGGTGACCCTTGACTTTAATCGCTGCCTATTCAAATTGGGACTCCAATTTTACGACGCATTACAGATCCTTGTTGAAGTCAACCTTTGGTCAGATTTGGTGAACCCCGACTAACTTTGTTTGAGTTGGGACTCCAATTTGAAACCCCAGGTAGATCATTGTTCAATCCCATCTTTTGAACCACATTTTGTTCAAACCTTGAGTTTAATTGATGAGCTCAATCACGGTAGTGATCAAGTCAATCACGGTAGTAATTTATTGGGCAACAAGGCGACCAAACACCGCATAAAAATAGGAGTTTATTTGGCGGTCACTCTTGATAGTAGATGGTGTCTGCTGTAGAGGGGGCGGACTCGTAGCCAAACAAAAAGATTTAAATTAGTTGTCCACCGAAGAAAGAACAATCCCAAGATCCCACGTAGAAATAGGAAAATGAACACTTTGAAATTTGTTTATAGTATTGCACTTTATTAGCCTATGTCGGCTGATGGTAAATTAGAACTCACAACAGAAACTTAATCATAAACTTGCGAGAGCGGAGTTGAAGCTCTGGCGGACTGGAAGTCCGGAGGGAGAAACAGAGCAAGAGTGTGCGAGTGAGCGGGATCACACTGCCCTTTGAAAATAAGCGCCCTTTGGCCCAAACAGTGTCATTTTTTCATTCTGAACGTTGATGCTCTACGGTCAGTACAGTCAAGTGTTGTATCGATACCAAGTTAGAATATATAAGTAAAAGAATGCGAGGATGATATGCTGAATAATATTGACTACTAGCGTGCTGGTCAAGAGCTTTCTTGCATGTGTACTAAATGGGAAGATATTAAGTTTTAGTTTAGGAATGCTTTCTACAGTTGAGGTTATTTTGTACAAATTATTATAATTGGCACATAATACTCTAAAGGGTGCAAAAATACAGGTAAATATGATTTTGTTTTTCTACATCAAAACAGTTACGGTTATTTAAATTGGCGAATCCTGGCATAGTTTTACGTTTGGATAAGGAAGGTAAGATTAATTAAGAGAAGTTTACTAGAATATGAGGGTAACTTTAGCATTGCATCTCAGTTTAAGAAGCGTAAAGCGGAAAGTAAAAAGTTATTTTGAACCGAATCAATGCGACCATGTAAAGGAAATACATGACCAAAGGAAATACAATTAATGAAAATATGGATCATATTACTATATGTCGAAAAAATGTTAGATTGATGTGGATGTATCTGGCCTAAATAATAAAACAGCCATAATTTATATTGTTAAAATAAACTAATTAGAAAAAACTTACATTTAGAATGAATATTTCTGTAGTACTTTTAAATACAAATGATTTTTTTTTCTTTAATATAAAAATATTTGCATACCCAAAACATGATAACAAATAATTTATATTAAACAAAATACTATTAATTTACATTATTGAAAAACAATTGAGGAAATTAATAGTGTAATAATATTATTGAACGACAATCAAAGAAACTGCAGTAATAAGACCTGAAGTATCATCAATTCAGACAAAGAAATGGAGAAAACGTAATCTTTAATGAGCTTACATTTATGAAAAACTAAAATTAAATTAAATTAAATTAATATATCGTAAAATATATATATATTAATATATTGTGTCCCGAAAAATGAACAACAATTTTATTTTGACCTTTATTGTCCGTATAGATCTTCTTTATTCAGATGATTGTTTTTAACTAACTCTACAATACAGATTTTTTTTTAATGAAGCCTTCGCTTCTTATCTTAATTATAAGTATTAGTGATCTCGCAGTGATCACAAATGAATTTCGGGGAATTGTTTTTTTAGGATCCAAGCTTCTTGGATTTGTTTATCAAATGCGCGAGAGACATAAGTGTCATATCAACGAATTTATTAGGTTCTTGGATTTGTGTATACAATTAAAGTTGCTTATGGATACGTTACTATATATGTTAATATGTTGTGTCCCGCAAAATGAACAACAAAATTTATTTTGACATTTCTTGTCCGTATAGAACTCTTTATTCAGATGGGTGCTTTTAACTAACTCTACAGTACAAATTTTTTTTAGATGAAGCCTTCGCTTCTTTTCTTATGTATAAGTATTAGTGATCGCGCAGCGAAATCAAATGCATTTCGGGGAACTGTTTTTTTGTTTTGTTTTTTTGTTTATAAAATGCGCGAGAGACATAAGTGTATCAGCGAATTTATTAGCTTCTTAGATTTGTGTATACAATTAAAGTTTCTGATGGATACGTTACTAAATGGGCGAGAGACATAAGTGTCATATCAGCAAATTTATTAGCTGCTTAGATTTGTGTACACAATTAAAGTTTCTGATGGATACGTTACTCCCCCATCACTTAGGCAAAAGCTTGTGCTCTTGATTTTGTAACTCCATTTCAAGTTTTTCCGCATTGGGTTTTTATAATTTATAATAATATTTTTCGGTGTCTTTTTGAAGTTATAAATTAAGTACAATATTATGCTTAAAATTAATAATGTAAGTGTTAAAATTACTATTATTTTGTATATTTGGTTTTCTTTATTTTGTTCAAAATATGTTTCTTTAGCGTATATGTAGGATATGGGTTCCAATTTTGTTATATTATTTGTAATATAAATTCTTTGTGTGTAGTCTGAATTAGTATTGCTTATAGACATTTCATTGACAGCGATAGAACAATTGTATATTTTTATAATATTATTACCTTCAATTATAATTTCGTTTTTTAAACAATTTTGTTTTAAAATAGTTCTAGGTAAATTCCATGCTATTAAAATATTCGGCTCAATGTAATTAATTTGAAAGTTCAGATGTATTTTTGTAAAAGTACAGTTAGTATTTGTTTGGCTAATAATGCCTAGTATGCATGGATTAATAATTATTTCTTTTGTGTCTTTGTTATATAATTTGTTTTTATGGAGATAGTATTTATTTTGAGTGTTTTCTTGTAGCATCCTATTATCATCGTCTGGATAGGGTAATATTTGAAATACGGGTATTTTTATTATTTCTCTAGGTATATGGGTAATAATTTCGTTACTTTCTGACCTAAGCCAAGTTGATGTGTTTATGTTTAGTACTTTTCCGAATTTATGTGGGCTATATAATCGTATCTTAATAATTTTGGGTTAAAGATTCCTATTTTAGCTAATTGCATTCCCATTTCTATATATTCAATATACTCTGTAAAATGTTCCAAATCAAAAATTAACAACTCAAGCATTTTAGAATTTTCGTCATGTTTATTAATAACCTCTATTCCTTCGTTATCTATAATGTGGTTTAGTTCGTTAATTTGTACACTATTCTGAGCTATTGATTTTATTTTTTCTTCTAATCCTATTTTATCATCGCTATTTAAAGTTCCAAATATATATTTATAAGCTGTAACAACAATGTTTATTAATCCTCTTTTATTTCGTTTGACTATTTTAATACCATTCATTTCTCTTTGCAATTTTTCAATTAAATATTCAACTTGTTTAAATTCTTTGTATCTAAAAGCCTGTGAAAGTAAATTGCTATAAGTTTCCTCTGTTTTGGTTAAATTAATTGTAAGGCAATGGTATTCAAAATTATCTGGTATGTTTATTATGCCTGTCTTAAATAATAAGTATCCGTTTGGTGACTTAATTGGATTTATGTCTATGAATTGGGATTTACCCATTGATGATGTTAAAATTAATATTAAAATCAGGAAAATTAGGGTCATGGTGCCGGATCTCGATTTTGGTCCTCCTGCAAATATTTACTTTTATTAACTTTTTTTTGTTTTTGGAAATTTGTCTTGTAATGTCTAATTTTTCGACCTCTGTTAATTTCTTCAAAATGCTCCTCATCAAGTTTCTCTATGTTACCTGTCTTTTTATATGGATTAATGAGTTTTCCATGAATTAGTGGTGCCTTTCTATATTTTGTGTTTACCTCAAAATTATTTCGATTTTTATTAAGATTTCCTATTATTGTTTCTTTAATTATTTGGTTATTATATTTTGGGGTACCTGCATAGATAAAGATATCGGCTGGGGTTCTGCCAGTTGAGTTATGTTTTAATTTGTGATTGTATGTATACAATATTATTTCCATTTTCATCAATTTATTATCCTCATCATCGGAAGTATCGATCAGACGAATTTTTTCGTTAATCGTTTTATGCAATCTTTCAACATCTGCCACTCCATTTTTGCTTGTTGTTATTTGAATTTTAACATTTTCGACATCTAAC